>BMAO01037117.1:0-107691 GCA_019973975.1 Trichonephila clavata
TTTATTTTTGTATTTCATTTGCTTTTAATTAAAAACTTGAATTAAACTTACCTTTTCATTTGTATGATTTACTGGAACGAAATTTCCGCTATCATACAATTTTACACCCAAAGACTTGATTTCAATATAACTCAATGCACATTGCTTTGATTTATGTTATTTCAAAGTTTCGTATAACACGGGTTTTCGATGCAACGCGGTGCATGTTGCCCTGCTTTATATTATGTACATATATAATTAAATAAGAAAATTAAAAAAAAAAGAGTGAATGTGATTTTGATCACACGATAGATGTGATAGCTTCAAATTTTGTAATGTTATTGCAAGGATTTGTTAGGTGAATAAAAAAAACAAGGGGATATTAGTATTGTCGTATAAAATTATTCATTCATTATTATTATGTATGGGAGAGAAAACCTAGATATTTGTTTGCATTCACTGTATAAAGAAATATTCAAAATGTAAATAATACTATCTGATGAAAACATTTCAGAATTTTCTTATATTGTGAAATTTTCACTCTAAATCGCATTTTAAAAAAAAATATATATTGTAATGTATCAGAAAGTTGTGTTTCTGAACATGCTCCATAAACCTCAAACTGATCAATTCTGTCGCAGGTTTATTACAATTAATTATTACTGGCATTTGGTGATTTTAGCAATTTTTTTTCGTGGCATTTTTATGGCTCCTTGAAATGGAAAAGTGCCTTTTTTAAAAATATTTTATGCGCAAAAAATCAGAAAAATAGAAAATTTTCAAAATTAAGAAACTTCGTAAATTTTTTAAGGAAGTTTTACAATATATTTCATCTCAGTTTAACTTAGGAGCGTTGAGAAAGATATATGCAATGTACTAATCTACTTGAAAAATATTTGTATTTTTATTTATTTTTTATTTTAAATCTAAGAAAATCCATTGAAATTTGTAAAAAATATAAAGCATTGCAGAGATTGGGATTTTAATAATGTATATCAAGTTAATCACATGTTAAAAGAATTTATTTTTAAACAAAGTTAATTAATACAGCCAATACAGTCAAATTCCTTATTTCTCAGAACTTAATACCGTTATTAGAAATTTTAGGGAAAAAACTGTTTCTTTTTGTTTTATTTGCCAATTTTATTAGAGAGTGTAAATATTACAAGAAATAATTTGTAACTTATAAATAATTTGTATCATGTTTCGTTTTTAAATGTGTATGAGGCCAGCTGTTTTTCCTCCATTCATTTTAATAACTCTAGAGCATTTTTTACACTGTGTCATCATATTTTTTTCATCATATAAATAATGAAGCCAAACCGAATTATATCAACTGATTTTTCTGTTCAATAAAGTTATTCTTATTCATTAATATGGGTTATTATTTATGAGTATATATATAATGAATCTGAAAAACATTTTGAACCCTAAAGTTTGATATGCAAATACAATGTGAATAACAAACTCACCAATTTCAAAAAAATCGAAATATTACGCATTTTCTTCGCAAGTACAACCATTCTAGTATCATTGGCTGCGTATTGCAGCATCTGGCGACATATTTAGATTCGACAAAATTGGTCGAAGCTTGTACCTTAATTTCTAAAGGACAAAAATGGATATAATTATTGTCTATTACAGTGAAGTGGCGCGCTTTTCCGGAGGACAGAACCCGGTACCATTGGATCAGAAAACGAGTAACTGGCTTATATAGATGATCCCGCTACATACTCCCCCACCAGTGAGTCGATGGATAGGTGAACGAAAGATACAGTTGTTATGTCAAGCGTGTTGCGAGAGAAGTTGTTGTATTTGGAGGATTTGCGTCAAGTGAGTCTGACGACTTTGCTGCACCAAGTGAGCCTGATGACATCGTTGCGCCAAGTGAGCCTGACGAGTTAGCTGCACCAAGTAAGTCTGATGAGTTTTTTTGGTTGCTCTTTTTGCGGGTAGATGGCGTCCCGACAGTTCAGAAGGTTGCCTTTTTCTGAGTTCAGCCAGGGTCACCAATGAAGTGGCGCATCTATTTGGTAGGATAGAACCCGGGACCATTGAATCCAAAACCGCGTAACTTAACCACTATACCAAAATGATCACTTTAGTACGGAGGTTGTTACTGGCTTATATAGATGATACTGCTACTACAGTATTTTTTTTGGACATGAAAAAAAAAACAGTCTTACTCGTTTCAATATATAGGCTAAGTTTCGTTTCCATTAACAACGAAGAAATTGAAGCCTTGCTTTTGAATTTTATAGATTTTAACGAACTTTTCGAAAATTTATCAAACTTTTTCTATATTTTCAGATCTGCTTATTGTCGACATAAATATATCTATCTATTTTCAAATGGAATGCATAGAGCTACAATTTACTCTTGCTGGGCATATTGCGTTAGTTCAAGGGATACAACTGCTGAATGTATAAGTTAGAATGTATATGAGTATAAATGTATATTCCACACTGCCTGTAGTTAGAGTGGAATAGATTTGGCCCAGAAAAGAGCAACAAGACATTCTTACTCAATTGGTAAAAACTGAGAAATAAAATAACTTAAGATTGGATCCTAGCACTGCCCCCTGATTTGGCGACAAAAATTTGGCGTCAAATTTTTATAGGATTTTTGCGCCAATTTAGTATAATTTTACCATCTAAATAGATAATGACAACCCGGCATTTTCTATAGTTTTTTGGGTTTTTTTTATATTCAGTATCAGTCAACGATTGACTTTGAAGGTTTTTGAGAGGAATTTTGAGAACGGCTAAAAGAGAAGCGTTAAGTAGATTTCTTCTTTTTTTTTTAATGAAAAAAAATGAGGAAAGAATATTTGAGTGAGTGAGTGAGTGAGTGAATATTGATTTCGCACTATTCAGTTACACGAGGGAATTAGGCGACGGACCTCGTAATTATGAATCATGGTCAAGTGACGAAGATGATACCTGAGTTAGTACTCCCACACCTCTTCAACGGGAGGAATGTTTGAGCCTCGTCATCTCGGTATGGATGTCCAAAATTTGGAATAAATTTGCATTTGTTTGAGAAGCAATACAGATCGTTATTTAATCAGCCTCAAACAAATGTTTTTTATGCTTTCCTTGTTTCATTTTAGAAAACCTCGTTTTTTCGACGATTTCGGTCTCTTGACACCATTTTGGAAATCGCGTTGAATGGTTTTCGTCTCTGAGGCCATTTTGAAAAACGCGGTTTTTCCCTTGACCAAAAAAATTTGTCGGGAAAGAGACACGTGTATTTTCTAGGATTTTACCGTAACTTAATCAATCTATTGACTCCTATGAACTCTGGTTGAGAACGAAAACAACACCTGCAATGACAAAAGATCTGGTGCGGGGCTATTTGAAGTCCCCGGAGTTCCTACATCCGTAAGGTCAAGTCTTGACCTATCTTAGAAGTTATGAGTAAAGAATGTCATACAGCATTCCTCCTACAGACCGGCTGCGTGTTAGTCGTCCCCTTTCTCGGAATATGAAGGATACTGTGCAGGAAACATTTGCGTAAGGCTGTCTAAGATTAATTTTAAAGAATGGACCCGAATTCGGAGTATTTTTCAGATACTGAAGTATTCCAACATTAATATTATATTCTGGCTTCACTATTCTGTAGAGAATCACTTCTTTTTATCATGTCCTCATTTTATTTGAGTTAATGCATTTATTCAGGTATGAAATGTGTTCTATATCTTAATGCTAAATGAGCAATCCCTTCACACGTTAAAAGGAAATATTAATTATATATGGAATATTGTGAAATTTTAAAAACACTACATTTTAAACAAACGTATGAGTTACAATGTTACAAATATTCATGAAATAGAGGCATTTTTCTTTCTGAAAATGAACTATGCGTTCAGTTCAAGCTCTCCCTCATTTGGCCACGTTAGTTAAGTGTGCTTCACCACAAAATCTGAGATAGAACTGCTGATTGCGTCGCACTGCTTAATATATATTTCTCTCTCTCTCTCTCACTGCAACTTTCTAACTTCCCCTCAAAAAATATCGTCTCTTCACAATCACTCGTTACATTTGCGAACAGCTATTTCTAAGGAGGAAACACTTGTAGAACAAAATTTTCCCATGAGCTCTTTGAGATTTGTTTCATGATTTTTGTATTTTAATATACGTCGCACTCCGAAGAAGCCCGAGGTGTTACTGGCAGAATACCCAGGGTAACCGAACTCATCCGAAAAGGGTTTACAGCAACAAACCGGTTCGGTTCCCCTGAAACAACCTCTACCGTTTTAATCTTTATTGAAAAAAAAATCTCATTTTACATTTTTATAGAAGTACACAGCACATAAACCAAAGGGAAATATAGTTGTTTCTTATCCCAGATGGTGTAGCTCAGCTACACCATCTCCATAAAACCAAAAATCTCCAAAAAACCCAGAAATAAGATAGGATTTCCTAAAACCTCGTCATACGAAAAACTCAAGCAATTTAGAATATGACTGGGAGAGGCCTGAACAGCCTCGCACCTAGGACATTTCGGGAAGACTTTCCGGCCCTACTGAAAAGTCAGAGACTTGATATGGCCGCTAAAAAAGCGTGACAGAGCCGTCTGCTGATACCTAGGAATATTAAGTTGGTGACACCAACTAGGTGTTTCCCCAAAATACCAAGGGTGAGCAGGGGGTATTCTCCAAATTGCATTCAATTCCAACCTTTTAATAGAGGAGAGTTCAGCAAAAGTTATACAAGTGTCACTCTTCAAAGTGTCGGCAGTGGCAGACTTGGCCAAACTATCGGCTATCTCGTTACTATTCAAACCAATATGAGAGGGGACCCATTGAAAATATATACAGTGTCTAGAAGAAAGTCGAACCAGAACATCCAGAATATTTAGGCTTGTCATATCCCCAACAGTTGTCCAACGAGAAAGGTGCTGTATAGAAGCACGGCTGTCTGTTAAAATCCAAATGTCCCTGAAGACTAGGTCAGAAGCTGTGTCAATACTATTTGTACTAATTCAAGTTACTATATATATTTAGGCATCGCCCATCCAGTATAGTGGTTAGCGACACTGTGTGCCATAGAACCTGGGTTCGAATTCCGGAGAAAACATGGACGTTTGTATATGTATAGTGCCTTTGTGGCATGTGGGTACTCTAAATAGCCGTCAAGCCGCAAGTCCTCTCGTGAGGTTGGTGGAAGGGGAAGAAAGGTGGGAGGCTCCTGACCACTCCTAGGGTTTTCTCCTTCAAAATTGGGGTGGAACTGAGCCATAACGTACTGTCATCTGTATGGTGCTCAAAGCTACGGCTAACGACAGGCGTACATCTAGCCCTTTGCCACGATGAATTTCGCGGGCCTCGATTTGACATCGTCAGACAGGTGGCATTAGTAACAACAACAACAACACTATTTGTACATTTGACAACGTAAGTCTACTTTTAAGGGTCAAAGGTAGGTCTACATTTACGTAAGGGTCCAGGCTTCAAGAAGTCTTAAGACGTTCCTGAACTTAAAACATGGTACATTTGAGATTTGTTTTCCAAAAAAAAAAACAAGTTTTAATTACCGATGTATGTGAAAATTGTAAATGCGAAATTTCTCTATTCGATAGAAATTATACCTCATTAATTGTTGCTCAAAATTATGAAAATGATACCGAACAAGTTTATTAACATATACAAGATACACACACAGCTTATTGCAATGACACTTCATTGCTTAATTAAAAGCTCTTTCTCCTGAGAATGAAATTACGTAATACCACTTTACGCGAACTAAATTACTGCCTTCTCCACCTTTTCTAATAATAACCACGAAGGTTATTACTGCAAAATTACATATGTAAATGTAATTGCTATTTTTATACATAAAATCTAATTATAATTCCATTATTTATTTCCGCATACGTCTAGGCTTGATTTCCCTCCTTTGTTTACAGAAATCATTAAATGAATTTCGTGACTTTTCTAAAGTACTTTGGGAAAAGTATCTTAAAAAGTAGGCATGTATAGTGTTGCTCTGTACACCATAGATGTTTTGTGTTCTCTCACCAATCGGCCTCTTTGACTATTTATTATTTTAGCAAAATTTTAATCGGGAAAAAAAGTACGTACATTTGAATCTTGAAACATATACTTCATTTCAAGAAGAGGCTAAAATACTCCAATAAAGAATTTGGGTACTTTCGTAGTATTGCAACCTATTGGAGACATTACAGTAGAACTTCGTTTATCCAAACGTTTATTATCCGGAGCGTCAAATATCCAAACCAAAGTCCGGATACGTTTTCGAACAGTGCAATGCTCACTAGTTGTTTCCTGTGAGGCCAAAATTGACGGGAAAACCCAAGGTGAGGGATACATGGGGAATTTCAGTTGTGTGATTTGGTAAACATCGGCGCGTTATATTAGGGCAGTTTGTTTCCAAGTGAGGGGTGCATACGTGCTCTTTTGTTGAATTTTGTTGATGTGGAAACCTGGATGGCATGCGATGCAGAAGACTGGATTTCAAACGCTAAATGATGACGAAATTGTGACTTCCGTGCAAGAAGAATCCGACCCTTTTGCGATGAAACAGATGAAGACGAGGACAACAACAACGAAAGTAGCAAGAGTCCATCAAATGCTGAAGCGTTTTTTGCGTTAGAGATAACTATGGAGTGGTACGAACAACAATCAGAATGCTGTCCTACTCAACTCAACTACAGCTGTTAAAGAGAATCAGGGACCTTGCAGCGAAAAAACGAAGGTGTACATTGGCACAGCGAAAAATAAGTGATTATTTTCCACAATCAAGGTAAAATTGCGACATTTTGCACCTATTTGGCCTTTTCTTCAAGCACGTTTCCCGAATGGGATGATTTTCAGTATTTGTATAGTGTCTAGTATCATATACTGCATGGATCGCATTCGGTTTTCGGTTATCCGAACAGTATCTGGTCCCAAGTGATTCGGATAAATGACGTTCTACTGTATATGAAACGAAGCACATGATTGCAAATTCAGCGCAAACGACACGTGCGAAATCGGAGTTGCCAATTTTGCGAGTTATTTTGAACTTTGGCAATGGTTGCGATAATACGTAAATACCAGAATTTGTAAGAAAATTCACCTATATTTTTCACTGATTTACACGCTCAATAATGGGACTTAAGAGACATTTCTTGTCAATTAGGTACTATTCACTTAGCCGGGCACAGGCGATAAATCGCCAATTGTTGCGACTGGTCGCATCACCAACTCTGCATTTCTATTCCTGTCATTTTCTACGAGATTTTTGTAGAAAATGTCAAACTTGGCGAGATTTGCATCCAGCTTACAGAAAAATACCTTAACGTCTTTTAATAATTCTTTGTTTTAATGTTTCTTAATTTGTCTTAATAATTTGTTGAAATTTTAACGAATATCATTTTCTATGTTTGTTTATTGTGCCCGGGCTGCTACGTTCCTGCCAGCCACTTCAGATACGCATTGCAATAGCAAACTACTATCAGATGATGAAGTTGGCACCTGAGATGGTATTCCCAGCTCTCTCTAATTTTCCCCACCACGCCACTTTATTACACATTATGCTGCATTGAACCATGATCAAGTGACTAGGACGGCACCTGAGCATGAACTCTCCCTCCAAAATTATACAGCACGTCAACAGAAGGTCTTTGAGCCTTTGTGTAACGTACATCATCTTTTCTAGCCGGCAGGTTTTCAGTGACACCAGGACTAAATAAAAGCGAACTCAGCTACCAATTAGCGACCAGGACTGCTTGGATATTACGGTCACCTTAAAATGCCGAAAGCTACTCGTAGCTTAAAAATCATAATGATACATTCAATCATCACGTGACCTTTAGCAATGGTGGTGGAGGGGGGTCGACCGCACCAATAGCGTGAGCAGAACTGTAATAATATACATGTTTCCATAACAGATTTTTCAAAAATATCTCCAGAACTAATGATGGGGGATTCAGTATAACACAAAGAATTTTTTAAGGGGAAGGGGGGGGGGTCAGGTTGAAGTCCACTATTTTATTAACTATTACCACTAGTCCACTTACTATATTAATTAAATTAATTGTAATTCATTAACACCATAAATTTCTTATTAACAGTTATTTGGCTGCAAAGAGAATTAGATTTATTGAGGGTAACCCATTTATAGACGACTGTACGCACTGATTCGGTTCCAACTTTAATGATTTTTCTACGCAGCTTTTTCAAATACTTTAATATTTTTAAGATTAAATATTAATAAGATTATAACTCCACATTTTTTTTGTTTGATTTTTCTCCCATATCGTGCAACTTGCAATTTGGGGCTCACGTATTTCCCGGACGTTTAAATGAAGTACTAAGCTACTATAATGAATGCCAGCCCCAAGGACAAATTCAAAATGGTTAAACATCTAATTACGATTCATATTTTAAATGCACGTCATTTTTAATTATTTAATGAACACGGCAGAACTTCTGTAAGTTGGGAAATAACCAACTGAATAATTTATGGAACAAAGCCAATGTGCATTTCTTTTCGCGTGTAGTTTTAGAGAGAAATATAAATTAATGTGTTATGATTTAAATTTAATTAAAAAATACATTGCTTTTTCATTATTTAGAAAAATTGGGCGAAAAATCATTATTGGTCTGTTTTTTAGCTTTATAGTGTTTTAAAATGCCAAAATCGCAACAGCACGCACCACACACACACACACACACACAACACACACACAATTCCTACAATTAGTTCCCTCTCTCCTATATATATATGTCTTGTTCAAACTTTCAACCATTACTAAAATACTTTCTTATCATCCTTTCAAGTTCAAAGACATTTTTTAAAAACTTGTACAGTAATAAGTACTTCTCATAAAAGCTACAGTAATAAAACTTGTACTTAATACAGTTTTTTCAAATTAATTCATTAATTAAATAAAAAAAAGAATACATAACAAACAAAAATAATAGTCCAACAGCATATATAAGAAGTAAAATTGCTCGCTATGTCCTTGTATCGCCTTGGACTTCTAATCCGAAGGTCGTGCGTTCGAATCCCCCCGGATGGCTTAATGTCTGAGAATGTGATTTCTTTTTTACTATACTATTCTATTGGAATAATTAAACTTAATTGATGAATAAATAGTAACAAAAAAAAATAGCCCAACACCCTACATAGATAGGAAATCGCTTTCTATTTTGTCACTTAATAGTGTGATTCTGTCAAATGTACATATACATATTTCTATTAATTGTAACTATTTAATAACAAGTAACTGAAATAAAATTTTCTTTGTTGACCTAAGTAGGAAGTGACTATTTTTTTATATTACTTGTTATCTGTACAACCAGTTAACTGTGGCACCCCGTTGGAGAGCGCGCTACTGTGTGTCACGGAAATCGAGCGATGACGAATTTTCTCGTCAATCACAGAGTGTCACTCTTCAAATATTGGATCATAAAGTTTAATTTATTTTATAAAATTGCCCATTTTATTACTAACACTTATTGTACAGAGGGTCTATGTACGGGCTATATAGTAATTTGGCTCAGTCGTATGTTCATGAGGCCGACGGTTCTTCCAAATATAAGTTTTTATGGATATCTAGGACTTTTAGTGACTGTCAAAAATCCGGACTGAGAGACCTAAACACACATAGATTTACTTTCTTCTTTACTGTCAAAATAATTTCTACCCGTCTTGACACTACGGAAATTCTGGAGTAGGTGCTGTTGATCACAGTTTTCTTATCTGAAAGAATCCTTGCCTCTCTCTCTCTCTCTCTCTCTCTCTCTCTTTCCCACCCCAATTAAACAACTATTCTTTCGGCAGCACGCTTTGGGTCGCTACTTTAATGTCAGCACATGGTTGTAACCCCCCCCCCCCCAATTGACATTTACTCTACTTCAATGGGCTCACCCCCTGTAACGTCACTCATTTGAAAGAACCCTATTATAAATCAACTTTCCGACTTTTGCCTTGCCCCTTTCAGTCTAACATCTAAAAAACATTATCATTACGCATAAAAAATTCGCTATGCGAATTTATATGCTGTTTCAGCCGGTGCATACAAGAATTCATGAGTTCATCTTAAATTTCTAAAATTTTTTATTTGTTTCACTCCGCTCTGTGGCCTCAAAATATTCTAAATTTTGAATATGTTTTGTCTCTTGAAATTTGAGAGTATATCCTGTCCCTTGAAATTTGAGAATATGTCCTGTCCCTTGAAATTTGAGAAAATGTCCTGTCTCTTGAAATTTGATAAAATGTCCTGTCTCTTGAAATTTGATAAAATGTCCTGTCTCTTGAAATTTGATAAAATGTCCTGTCTCTTGAAATTTGATTAAAAATGTCCTGTCTCTTGAAATTTGATAAAATGTCTTGAAATTTGATAAAATGTCCTGTCTCTTGAAATTTGATAAAATGTCCTGTCTCTTGAAATTTGATAAAATGTCCTGTCTCTTGAAATTTGATAAAATGTCCTGTCTCTTGAAATTTGATAAAATGTCCTGTCTCTTGAAATTTGATAAAATGTCCTGTCTCTTGAAATTTGATAAAATGTCCTGTCTCTTGAAATTTGATAAAATGTCCTGTCTCTTGAAATTGATAAAATGTCCTGTCTCTTGAAATTTGATAAAATGTCCTGTCTCTTGAAATTTGATAAAATGTCCTGTCTCTTGAAATTTGATAAAATGTCCTGTCTCTTGAAATTTGATAAAATGTCCTGTCTCTTGAAATTTGATAAATGTCCTGTCTCTTGAAATTTGATAAAATGTCCTGTCTCTTGAAATTGATAAAATGTCCTGTCTCTTGAAATTTGATAAAATGTCCTGTCTCTTGAAATTTGATAAAATGTCCTGTCTCTTGAAATTTGATAAATGTCCTGTCTCTTGAAATTTGATAAATGTCCTGTCTCTTGAAATTTGATTAAAATGTCCTGTCTCTTGAAACTTGAGAAAATGTCCTGTCTCTTGAAACTTGAGAAAATGTCCTGTCTCTTGAAACTTGAGAAAATGTCCTGTCTCTTGAAACTTGAGAAAATGTCCTGTCTCTTGAAACTTGAGAAAATGTCCTGTCTCTTGAAACTTGAGAAAATGTCCTGTCTCTTGAAACTTGAGAAAATGTCCTGTCTCTTGAAACTTGAGAAAATGTCCTGTCTCTTGAAACTGTGTCTCTTGAAATGAGAAAATGTCCTGTCTCTTGAAACTTGAAGAAAATGTCCTGTCTCTTGAAACTTGAGAAATGTCCTGTCTCTTGAAACTTGAGAAATGTCCTGTCTCTTGAAACTTGAGAAAATGTCCTGTCTCTTGAAACTTGAGAAAATGTCCTGTCTCTTGAAACTTGAGAAAATGTCCTGTCTCTTGAAACTTGAGAAAATGTCCTGTCTCTTGAAACTTGAGAAAATGTCCTGTCTCTTGAAACTTGAGAAAATGTCCTGTCTCTTGAAACTTGAGAAAATGTCCTGTCTCTTGAAACTTGAGAAAATGTCCTGTCTCTTGAAACTTGAGAAAATGTCCTGTCTCTTGAAACTTGAGAAAATGCCATGTCTCTTGAAACTTGAGAAAATGCCCTGTCTCTTGAAACTTGGAGAAATGCCCTGTCTCTTGAAACTGAGAAAATGCCCTGTCTGCTTGAAACGAACTTGAGAAAATGTCTTGTCTCTTTGAAACTTGAGAAAATGTCTTGTCTCTTGAAACTTGAGAAAATGTCTTGTCTCTTGAAACTTGAGAAAATGTCTTGTCTCTTGAAACTTGAGAAAATGTCTTGTCTCTTGAAACTTGAGAAAATGTTTGTCTCTTGAAACTTGAGAAAATGTTTTGTCTCTTGAAACTTGAGAAAATGTTTTGTCTCTTGAAACTTGAGAAAATGTTTTGTCTCTTGAAACTTGAGAAAATGTTTTGTCTCTTGAAACTTGAGAAAATGTTTGTCTCTTGAATATTTTTTTTTGTTTTTCTTAAAAATTACAAATTAAATTGCCAATGTGGTCACTACTTTTTACACTTGACGAATATACACGTCATGACACAAAATCTTGCAAACTTCTCCATGACGAGTATAGCTGTCAATTACAGTTAACTTGTTGTTATTTATATATATGTCTATATAAATCTATCAACACTATTCATTATTTAATATATTGGTTATTTAACATATCTAAATATTTTCGTCCAGAAAATGACTTTATGTGCACGAACACACACGCACTGGTCAATCAGAAATTTGATTATTGTAGTGGATTATTTTTCGACTGTTAATTATTTCCACTTTCAACTGAAGAACGTCCTCAATATCTGAGAAAAGTTTTAATTTAGACAATGCCGTTGCATTCAAAAAAGAAAGGTTAAAGACTATGATAATTATGACGATTAACAAAAATATAAAAGTGAGAATAGAAAACTTGAAGCAAAATATCGCAATTAAAGGAAGATTTACATCCTTTACTTTGCACATGCATCGAGTGGTCGCAACTGAAAAACTTAGAGATCAAATAAATGCATAAATTAATATTGAAATCAACTTACACAGATTTTTAGCAGAAAGCGCAGCCTTCCTTCGAATGAATATAAAATATGACAAAATGAAGGATTATTTTATAAATAAATTAAATCAAGCTTATTGAACGCTTATGGATTTATAAATTGTTGATTTACTAATTGGATTGCAGGGGTTAGGAGCAATCAATTGTTTGATTGATTGCATGTTAGCGTAACACTTGTGAAGCAGCTCGAGGGCTATTGGGAATGGGACTCGTAATTTTGAAACATGGTAAAACTATTAGCTCAACTCCGAACCGCCACATCGCTCTCAGGAGCTTTCACTCGACGTGGAGGCAGTGACTTTAAATGTAGACAGATTAAACATGTGACGTCTCAGGTCACAAACACTGTGAGATTGCAATGACACCAGTACTCAAGCTCTCGATTCCTTAGAAATACCAACAACTACGAGTTCGCGACCATGGGTGGCCTCGGTAGCCTAGTGGTCAAGGTAATGGACTCGTGGTTGGCATGTCATAAGTTCTAGCCTAGTACCAGCCCATGGTTCAAAATTACAGGGCCCATCGCCAAAAGCCTTCGAGTAGCTGAATAGTGCGATGTTAATTTTCACTCACACCTCCAAAAGCGGCACATGACGCAGAATCACTTCCGTTTGGACATAACCGGAATTATTATTCGGCCATTGGTCCTTGTCACCTCTCGTGCGGTGGATTTTAAAGCCGGAGCTTGACGTGGGCCCTCAAGTAGCTAAATATTGTGACGTTAATATTCAATCACTTACTCGCGACCATGGCCTGTGAAATACCGTAAGCATGAAGCAATAATGCATCAATTATTGAACACGTTCTGGCTATCCAAACTGCTCGATACCAGGTCCGCTTATTTCAGTCAATGCACTTCATAGTTCTGAGTCACAGTCAAGTGACGAAGTAGATATCTGAACTGATACCCCACCCTCAGCATCCATTCTACATCAAGAATTATTTATTTATAATTTTTCAAGTTGTATGTTCATGTGACTCCCCAACCCCTGGTGCAGACAATATGATGCAGTCAGAGGCTAGATAACAAGGTCGATACTTGAACTGGAATCCCACTTCCTAAAAATTTCGATCTCCGACAGATTTAACATGAACCAGCTCCTTTATGCAAATGGTTTTCAATTGAATCGAGAATTTTAATTCGAAGTGTTCTTTCATATTTGATCGCGTGAGTAAGTGAGGGAATTTTAACATCGCACTGTTCCGCTACTCAAGGGGTTTTGGCGACGGACATCGCAATTTTGAACCACATTTAAGTAACGAAGACGACACCTGAGCTGGCACCACTCTCCTAACTACCTTACCAATGGGAGGACGTTTGAGCTCTCGACAGATTTAACGTACATCGTTCAGCGGTACTAAGCACGAACTCATGACACGCCGTCTAGGATTCCCTTACCTTGACCACTAGTTTACCACGGTCACTCAGATATGATCGCACAAGAAAATTTACTTATTGGATTTGTTTAGTAAAAGCACATCTCTCTCTCTCTCACAGAGGTGGATTAAGCGGATGTCGGACCTGGCGGCCGCCAGGGGCCCCCAGCACTGGGAGGGGCCCCAAGCTTGATGGATTCCACCAGTGGCGTAACAAAGAATATTAGTGGCCTCCTTCAAACTCTTTGGGCCCCAAGCCCAAATATATATACAGAAATGGCCATATTATATACAGAATAAAATGTTTTGGACAAAATGGATATGGTAAAAATAATTGATGAGAAAGAGAAATCAAACTGCAAGCTCTTAATTTTTTTGTATACAGTTAAGATTTTTCTTTAGCCGATGAGTTTTATTGTAATCAATACATTTTATTTTGAGAATTTAAAGTAAGTGACTCTTTTCACTATTTTAGTGGCTCGACTCTTGAGCCTATGGCCCTCAAACCTTTTACCGCCAGGGGCCTCCAACTACTTTAATCCGCCTCTGCTCTCTCATATTACAATTTCATAATTAGCTGATATCAATAGTGGGACATGAAAGCTTTTTGATTTCAATGATTTGATTTTTAATTTACGTGGCACCGTGAAGCAGCACGAGGGCTATTGGTGGCGGACTTCGCAACTTAACCATGGTCAAGTGGGAGGATGACACCTGAGTTGGCAGCCATCTCCTAACTACCCCGCCACCGTTGTGCCTCAACAGTGGCTTAGAATTACGAAGCATATTTTCCGCGGTTAACACTTATGGTTAAATTACGACATGGAACTTTATTTAGGCTGATATTGTGTGGCAACAATCAATCCTTGTTATGTTTTCTTATCGAGTTAGTTCATCTAATTTCTTTCATTTATTGCCAATTTCGGCATTTCGTGGATAAAATTTTACACCTTTTTTAGACACAAAGAAGACGGGACTTGTTATTAAGACGGTCAAAACAAAAAGTTTTTGATTTCAACTAGTAAATCTCCAGATTTGTCTCCTTTTAAGATTGGCAACTATACCTCCTGAAACTGTAAAACAGTTTACATACTTAAGAGCTCTGATCTTATGTAGCAACTATCTGAAAATTGAAATAAACAATGGGATTCGTTTGGCTATAATAGAAGTTTTTATGGTCTCAGAAACCAATTCAAGTCTAAGTTTATTTCTATAAGTACCAAGTTGAGCATGTATAAAACTCTAATTATGTCTATAGCTCTGAATGGAAGTGAATGTTGGGCCCTCAATAAAGCAGAGGAAAAAAAGTTCCTCATTTATGAAAGAAAAATCTTTGGACCTTTTCAAGAAAACAATGAATGGAGAATTCTTTACAATCATAAAATGCGCAAAAAATACGGCAAATATGGAGAGAATGACATTATGAGAACTATAAAAACATCACGTATTAGGCCATATGTACAGTATTCCTACCTATGCTTTTCCTACCAAAAAAGTAACTTTTTCAAAAATTGAAAAGCTCAGTCGTAGAGGACGACCACCTACACGATGGCCAGACGATGTTGAATAGGACCTCAAACTAATGGGAATCAATTGACGGAAGACCTTCATGACTGATACGGTCAACTGGAGGGGGATCAACGAGTCAGCCATGGCTTGCAAAAGACTGTTGAGCTTATGAAGGACATATTATTGCTGAACTTATTAAATTCAACATTTCAGGATGATAAATACACAGTGCAGTTGAAGAAAGAATGCTTTATTTGCGATGCTTATATGGAAGAATGTTTACAGACTTCGAAAAGAAGCCATCATGATTTTGAGTGAGTAATCTTTATAATTTTTTGTTTTACTGGTTAGTTTTGCTTTTACTAACAATTTAATTGATCAGTGTTCACAGAAAAAAAAATCTAAAGTTTGAAGTTGTATTTCACCTAAAATCATAAAATACATCCAAAGTTATTTGCAGATTCATTTGTTTGCAAGATAATCTATGCCATTGTTTTTATAGGTAATCTATTACCGATACTCCACTGAACAACGATAAGACATGCAAATGCACCACAAAGCTGTGCAAATAATTTATACATTATATATGAATCTAGGTGTTTTGAGAGAAAGAGATATATAAGCTCTTCAAATTAGGTCGGTAAAAATGTAAATTTCAAGGAAATAAAATCGATAATTTTATTGGTAAGATTAATTAAAAAGATTAAAGTATTAAATTAATTTCGGTTAGTTCTTTTTCTTTAAATGTATTGCTTTGACTGGATTATATATATATATAATAATAATATATATATTCGTAATTCCATTGAAAAAATAATTCTATACTTTAAAAAAATATAATAAATGAGATCAAGGGATTTATTCGAACAATGCCGAAATGTGTGTCCATGATATAGTAGTTCTAGAGTAAAAATACTTGCATGGAGAAAAATTAAGAATCTGTTTCATTTTTAAATGTTAACCAATCAGAACATTTGTTTTTGGAAATCAATATCTGATATTTTCTTCCGGCCAAGCTATAATTTTTTTTCTTTTAACTCTAAACGCATATAGTCCTCTCTCTGTTACGGATTCTGTAAGTAAATTAAATCCAGTTTGGAAATTTATACAACTCTCTGATCTCTACAGCTTTGCTTTGGTCTAATAATCCAAGATTATTTTTATATAGTTAGATCTCAGTTTTACTTTTTCATGTATAACTGATTATTCTGGAATATGATAGTATACAGCAGAGGTTCTTAAACTTCCTTTTGCATTATCACTTGGGTTTTCTTTCACAGGAACCCAGTATCCCGGGGAATCATAAGATTTCCATATTTTTTGTAGGCGCAATTTATTTAGTCTAGGATGGCATACCTTTCAACTTTTCGTGAGGCCTTTTAGAGTCTGTAAAAGGGGGGGGGCAATCTTAATATTAAAGAAGACAGCGGCCCCCCCCTAAAAATGCTGGGGACGTGGACCACAATTAAGAACCACTGGTTGAGAAGGGGAATCCGATGGGGGGCATACACTAAGGAACTATTCTTTCATCTTAGTACACAAATCACAAACAATATCAATGCCTGGTAATTAAAAAAAAAGGTTAATTCCCTTAAAAAAATATCTCGTTTTGAAATAATTCAGAATATTAAGGCATCCGTCCACCGGCTTGTAAGATTTGGCGACATAGCCAGCCTTTTGAACGAAGCCTCTGCGGGTTGACGCTGTGAGTAGTCTGAACCAGTGTAGATTATTTTAGGACGTGGTCGATGATATCATGCGTACTCTTGTGCTGCTCTGCCGCTTATTGTGAATTGATTACTTTAGTTGGCTCGGCAGGTGCGGATACAGATGATCTTGTTGGCTTTCCCATTTAATTATATTATAAAATCGTTTGTGCGTAATGGTTGCATAATGATAAATGTTATGTCTGGCTTATGTTATGGTAGAATTCGGGAGGAGGATGGAATTTTTAAATTATGAATATCTACGTTTTCTTCTTAAAGTAGCAAATCGTATTAAAACTAACGTGCTGAAGATGGCTATTATAAATATGCTATGATGGAGCTGCTTTGATATTGATACGCTTCTCGTTTTTAGTGTGGTTTCGGAATCGCACCAGGTAGATCTTCTTGGTCTGTCTAGTGTTATCTTATCGCCGGAGCTTGGCGAAATTTTATATCTATTTGGCTGAAAAATTCCTACCATACCGAGATCAAGTTAGTTCTACTGTTATGATGACTACTCGTCATAATCTTTAAAAATTTCTTTAATAAAAAATACATTTGTTCAATTGATAGCATTTACATTTTGTTGGTTCAAAAGTCATTTAATGGTTAATTTGGAAAAAAAGTTTTAGTACATCCATAATAATTCCCTGCCAGCGATTTATCACCAAAGATTAGTTACATGCCAGATATTATGGGTTCAATTTATGTGGCGTCATAGTCACAGAATAAAAGCAATCATGTGTTTCATTGTTGCCAACTTTTGATGTTTTCAGAAACTTTCTCTTTAAAAATACAAATTTGTCAACGACAATAATGCACATAAGTAGACAAAATGCATTTTATTTTAAAAATGCATAAAATAAGATTTTTTTAAATTTTAAATTCTTTAGAAGAAATTTATTTCCTATAGCATCTGAATATTTTTACTAAATTATAAAATGTGAAATTTTACCCAAGTTTTACAAATAGAGCAACAAGTTTTAGTTTTATTTCTGTTTTGAATTCAATGGAGAATATACGTGTTTGTCTTCATCACGTGACCCATTCCAAAGATTTTACTAGTTACTGCAACTTATTTTATTTTGAAACTACAATATCAACCTTGTGGCTATATTTTTCCATTTACAATTCGCCAAAGGTAGCCAGTGGTATGGAGTTAGTATACAAGCAGGGACGTCTTAAGACATGGGCCAACTGGGCCCAGGACCTTTGGCCACAATGGGGGCCTCGTCTCGTTCTCAACTCAGATTTAACAATATCCCGATTCGAATAATATCAACGGTCAAATGTTTTTTTTCCAGTTGAATTATCTGAAAAATTAGAAATTTCCAATGATATGTCTACTAGCTACATGTGATGACCGTCGTCCATGTATAAGCCTAGGTACCACCATAAACTATTATTACTCATTCAGTCAAAAGGCGTTAGTCGGTCGAGCCGGTTTGTGCGATTGTAAATCATGCGCATGAATATGTTTTGAGTTATTGTTTATACGAATATTTGACAACGTATGCTATGCACTGTCTACTTCAAGGATCAGTTGGTGGGGTCTACATTTGTGTAGGGCCCCTGGTCAGGAGCGTAGCTACCTCTGTATCAATGATACGGGCCATTAATCTACAAGGGCTCCAACATGTGTAAGCAAAATATCGTGAAACATTAAGGAGCCTCCAAAAAAGGCCCCGAAGGAGTTTTGATACAGGGCCCATTTAGAACTATCTACGCCAGAGGCCCAGGGCCTACTTTTGTATAGGGGCCCTGGAGATACTTTTGTATAGGGCTGGCTACTTTTGTTAGGACCTGGCCTACTTTTGTATAGGGGCCCTGGACCTACTTTTGTATAGGGACCCTGGCCTCTTTGTATAGGGACCCTGGGCCTACTTTTGTATAGGGCCCCTGGGCCTACTTTAGTATAGGGACCCTGGGCCTACTTTAGTATAGGGACCCTGGGGCTACTTTAGTATAGGGACCCTGGGCCTACTTTAGTGTAGGGACCCTGGGACCTACTTTAGTGTAGGGACCCTGGAGCTACTTTAGTGTAGGGACCCTGGACCTACTTTAGTGTAGGGACCCTGGACCTACTTTTGCGTAGGGGCCCAGGGCCTCAAGAAGTCTTAAGACGTCCCTGTATGCAAGTATCAATTTTCATTTTAACATTGCTTATTTTTGTCAATGAAATATAGTCAGTTGCTCTTAATTCAGGTTCATGAAGAGATTTATTGATACTCTTACATTTTAATATGCATACAGTGAGATACGTAATGGGATGCAGCCCGCATGTCGTAGACCTCATTCGAATTAATACCAAGTGTAAAACCCACAGATGGGAAACAATAAAGTGGAACGCGACGATTACAGTAGGAAACAAATTATATAACCTACGTCAGTGGTCTTTAACCAGTGTTCCACGAGTCACAATACAAAAATCAAAAAGAAGCTTATAAATGTGTGTACAAAAGGGATTCACACGTTCTCTAAAATGTTTGTATATCTACAAGAGAGTTTGAAGCTCATCCCTTTCATTAAGGAACTAAAAATTTTATTCATATATAACTTTACTTTGCAACATTTTAAACTTTTATTATAATATAATAAAAGAATATTATGTTTTATTTTTATATATGTATATTACTTACGAGGTTGTGTATATTTTATTGTTTACTATTCTGAGTTCAACGAGATAATTTTATACTCGTTAGTACAATGTCTTGCAAAACTAAATAATTTTCTAATGGAAAATGTACCTTTTTATATTTGGGGAAAAATACCCTCAACAGATTCGATGTTAAAAATCTAAATTTAAGCAAGAACAGGTTCTAATTTTTATGTTTCAAATTCATGCAAAATACACGGTATTTCTCGCATAGTTATAAACATTTTAATGCCATTCAGAACAACGTGTATAACTGAAAAACATTTCTCAACGTGAGAGACTACAAAAACAAAATACAGAAACAAATGAAACTCGGAATATCTAATGTGATTGCAATTATTCTCAATAGACCTAGACTTCGATAGTTTGTGTGAAAAAATGCTAACATATATATATGCCAGTTACAAAACATAATGCATGGGTATGTCACACTTAGATCAGATTAATATTATTGTCGAGTAAGTTGTATTAAAAGTAGATTAAAATTTTTTAATCATAAATGTACAATATTTTTTTAATTCCCTTTATATTGATCTATTGTTTAAATATTATTTTAAGATATATTCTTTTAAGTACGTGTGTGAAATTGGGTTCTACGAAAATACTTTCTAGTTCTAGGGGTTCCACGAAAATACCATCTAGTTCTAGAGGTTCCGTGAGTTGAAAAAGTTAGAAGACCACTGACTTAAGTAAAAGAAATTGACTACTTCTCTTGTATTTATAAAACAAATAAATTCGTAAATCGAATACAGATTCATATTTCTGTGTTTTTTAAAGCTCGGACGCCTGTATTTTTAATGCAACTATCGAATTGTTGGTCAGTGATAAGCTCGATTAAATACTATTTCAGTATACAGATGTTTCGTGGGTATTGGCGATTATAGTCGCACCTCTAGCGATCAGATTATATTTCGCCGTTTCCTTGTTTATTTTTATGCCTATTGTTTTTAAATTTAGAACGTAAGCCAGATTGTTGCAAGTTTAAGCTGATCATTTAAGATTCTGCAGTAAAATGCAATTGTGTCCAGCATAATCTCGCTGAAATGTATTTTCTTGTTTAAATATGGAATTGGATTAATTTTTACAAGTTGTTAGAAAGTATATTGAAATAAATTTTTCTTCTTGAGGCCTTATTCTGAGAAAAATATGCTGTAAATATTTCAAGTGTTTCATACTACACAACTTTTTAATGAAAGTTCTATTTTTTTTAAAAAAAATAATCTATTTCAAAATTTTTTAACACACCTTGATCTAGATTTTTTTTTTAATTTTAAATTTCTTAGTTCTTTTTTTTAAATAAAATTCGGAGACTTTTTTGATAATGAGGAGGAAAGGAAGCAGGATTTTGTATTTAAATGGCTCACACAAACAACTTTCGCAATGTCCCTAAGCGAGCTGTCCATTTGGGTGTGGACATGGTATGGGTGGGGCAAATGGGGCGCAAGTGTTAAGGGTGCAGAATTGACCGCTGTTGCCCTACTTTGAATCAAATTCTGTGGTTTTCCATTTGTATCCCTCCCTTTTATCAAAACACCTAGGGATTTTTTTACTGTGGTATTGATTATAAATGATACTATTGGGAGAATAAGTTTTTCTTTTAAATATGAAAGGGGGTATATTTTTTAGATATACCCTTTTGCGCAATTATGAGGGCCTATAAACTATTAAACGAAATAACAATTCCATTCAACATTACTAAGCGAGCTTTTTCGATATAGAGGAATTTTTTTTAAGGTATCCCACTGGTTGCGACAATTTAAAAAAAAAAGAAATGGAGATATGGGGATTTTTTTTGTTATTCTTAGATTTGTTTAGTATATATTAAGAAAAATATGTTAAAATTAAGAAGAGAAAAAGAAATTATTACTAAAATGGGAAAAAATAGGTAAAAATTTACAAAAAATAGCATAAACGCGGCCCATTCTGTACCCAAAGTTTATGAACAAATTTTCAATTTTTTCATTCTAATGTTATTCATTTTTTAAATGACCTTCAGGATAAGAGATATTTTATTATTTACAAAAACTAGAGCACTTTATCTCAGTTATATGAAATTGCTTAAAAAACAGTGATTATATTCACATACGGGACCGTAAATTTTGTAATAAAACAGTGATTGATAAATCTGAATGTTAAAACAATTCTACTTACTAATACAGAACTTACAGAAAAAATTTCAGTTAATTATTTTCAAAACTTTTTTAGCAATCGCGGGCCCCGTTTGAGTATTTTAAAAAAAAACATATTTCGAGTAAAACTCGTTTTAAAGTATGACATCTTGCTTAAAGTAATGGCATCTGCTTTTACTAAAACACTTGTAGTTTTTGTTCTAGAGAACGGAAAATGATAAACTTGGTATTTTTATAAAGCTAATAAGATGGCGTATAAAATAAAATCATAAAAAAGTTTGTTTATTTTTGGCAAAATTCACAATTTTAGGGTAGTCGGATACCTTAATATATAAATGCTTGATTTTCAAAACCAATTTTCCAACTTGTATGTTAATTTCAAAACTGCACTTTTCCACATGTTGCTCGGATATTTCAACTTGAACATACTATTTCATTATTTATTTATATAGATCGTCGCTGACCCTCAAGATTTTGTTAGCATGGTGTTGTAGTTTGGAAAGGGGGTGCAAGCCGAGGTGTCGTCCGCGTTATTTGATAAGGGTTCAAATTTACTAGGTGCGTCTCTAATAGACCTCGTGTTGCTTAAAAAGTGCGACGTTTCTAAGCACTCACTGTTAACAGTTTAAATATAGCTACAAAAGAGTTGCGTACATTAAAAAATTTAATTAATTTTTTTTAAAGTATTAAATTACAAATTACGAAAAACTGAAAAACTAGAAAGTTGATTTTAATGAAAATAAAGAAATATAGTAGCTAGAAAAAGTTGATAAAATTTCAGAAGGATTTGATGATTACTTGTATATAAATAATATTTCAAGTCTAACCGGCTGAGTTTTCTGGAGTAATTCGTTATGATTAATTAATTTTGGAGTCATTGATTTTCATTTCAACAGGAAGCAAACAACACACGAATAAGACCACAATAGCACAGTTTACACAATATAAATCTGTATCACAATATCCAGTGTGGCCAGTGAAAGGCACAGTCACTGTCAAGCTTTGGCTCTCCAATGCTGCTTTCCTGTACAGTTCCTATCTCGGCTGAAAAGAACCTTTTAGGATCTTCTCGTGAAATAATCATCCTATAAGCTTCTGGACTTTTCCAGGGACATTTATTTTTGCTGCTAAATTTGAATTTGTCTCAAAGATAACTCCTGCTCACTTAGCAATTTATGAAAAGTATTCTCTCTCGGCCTAAAAAACAGTCTTTCTAGCCAGAATATCCCTTCTGTAGAGATACAAACGTCCAAATGTTTCGTACTGAATGAATGCGGGAAACGGTTAAACGAATTATTTAAATTTCTTCACATGTATATGGAATTCTTTTTCTCTTCATTCATTCAAGCATTAGGAATAGTGTGAGTAATATGTATTAGAAGAAATATATATTACTTCTGGAAGGGGTTAATGACACATTCAAATGTTCAATAATTGTTATTGAACTAGTTTTATAGTTTTTGTTCCTTTTAATTTGAAAAAAAATCTTTTACTATTTCCAAGTCTAATATTGTGGAGACAAAATTATTTTGAAAATCCAATTTAAGAGGTAAGTATGATATTTTTTAAGGGGTAAAAACACATCGTAACTTTGGCTGGGTCAAAACTTTAAAAGCTTTTTTCTTACATATTGAAGTGCTCAATTGAGTTGAAATTTTCTTTTCGCAATTCTTTTGGATGACGATACGATAATTTTATTATAACTTATAAAAATTAATTGATTAAAACTAATTATTTAATTTTACTCATAATTCCAATTGCTTACAAAGTGAAACAGTTGAATTTTGAAACCAGCAAAGTAAACTATCTCCTCGTAAAATTAAATTATTAAAACTAATTATTGAATAAATTCAATTTGACTCAACGTTCCCTTTTGCTCTTAAATTTAAGGTATTAAAAGAAGTTATGTTAAGCAAAAAGTGAAGTTTGTGAAAGAAAACCTGCATGTCTAAAAAACTCGTTTTTTACTGTATTATTAAATCTAAATCTGGCAGTACCAAACAGGGGATTTAGCAAAAAGAAATTTCTAATATTATAAATATTCTTTTATAATTGGACAAAAAGAGAAATATGAGCAAAGGTAACACAAAGATGGATTTTTGATGCACATGAAATCGTCCGACAATGAATAAAAGGAATTATCTCTTAATTATTTAAAGATGTGTAAAAATAGGTCTGATATAAATAGATATCAAAGGGTGTTGAAAAGTTGTTCGGATTCTTGCTTACAGCATTCTTAAAAAAATGCTTAAAATTTGAAGAAAGTATTTCACGTTTATTTCTACTTTTGAGAGTTCTTTATATTTTCTTGGGAACGCAAAATGAAATTAAAGTAGAAAAAAAAACATTTCGTGACAATGCATTTGAGCTATATGAATGAAACACAGTTAAAAAAAAACTTGACAATTTTTCTTTTATTTTCAAATAAAGAAATTATTCATTCAAACATTAAAAAAGAATTTATTTAAAAAGAATCACAAGTATCTTTAAAAAGACTCATTTGATTTCTGGGAAATAGTTCTAAGCCAAACGATTTCGAGAAAAAGAATATTTCATTAATACCTTGTATTGGAAAAATAAATCACAGCAAGTGCTAAGCACCCCATAATATTTTAAGATACTACCATGCAAAATGGCAACAACATAAATGATTAAAATTCTATAAAATGAGCAACGGGAAAATGTTAACAGAATAATTGTTAGGATTTAGGACTCACGAATTCGTTCTTGGAGTCGTATGTGCCCATTAATTATTTGAAGAAAGTTACACAAGCGTTGAATCATCAAAATTATTTTAATTTTCTTGACTTTTCCTCTCCTTTTCGCAATCTTTTTTAAAATTTCAAATGGAGCTGCAGATTGGTAATTACCATTGCAGACCTAGTACATTCTATGGGAACTGGTATCACTTTTTAGTGGGGCATCATTTTGATAGATACCAACTGCCACAACACCCAGATTCCGTCCCAGAAGGGAGGTCCTTGAGCTCTGACGATGCGAAATTGTACTAGGAGCTTAATTTTGTCAAGAGCACCCAAGCCAAACAGGCACTCAAATGATTTTTTCACATGCCGCATAATCATGCGATATGGATGTCGATTTTTTTTTAGATCATGAAAATCCACCAACCTGGGTCGGAGGGTTGAGCCCTCATACGTACAAAGTCAGCGCCTAATCAAATACGCCACCGAAGCGGCTTCCACAAACATCTATTAAAATAAAAAATAGAGACTACCACATAATATCGCAGAAGTTTTAAAAATCTGACGAAATACAAAAAACCTATATTGAAAGCACAGCATGAAAATAGTCACTTTTAAGGTATCCGACTACCCTAAAATTGTGAATTTTGCCAAAAATTGACAATTTCTTTTATGATTTTATTTTATAGGCCATCTTATTAGCTTTATAAAAATACCAAATTTATTATTTTCTGTTCTCTAGAAAAAAAACTACAAGTGTTTTAGTAAAAGCAAATACCTTTACTTTAAACAAGATGTCATACTTTAAAACGCGTTTTACTGAAAATGTGTTTTTGTGAAAATATTCAAACGGGGCCGGCGATTGCAAAAAAAAAGTTTTGGAAAATAGTTAACTGAAATTTTTTGGTATGTTCTGTATAATAGTAGAAGTGTTTTAACCTTCAGATTTATCAATCCCTGTTTTATTACAAAATTTACACCCCCTTATGTTAATATAACCACTGTTTTTTTAAGGATTTTATATAATAACTATCATTAGAATTGTGTGTGTGAAAAATTGATACTCTGTTCATAAACTTTTGGTATAGAATGGGCGACGTTTATGTTATTTTTTGTGAATTTTTACCCATTTTTTCCCATTTTAGTAATAATTTCTTTTTCTATTCTTAATTTTAACATATTTTTCTTAAAGTGTACTAAACAAATCTAAAAACAACAACAACAAAAATCTCCATTTTTATTTAAAAAAAAGTTATCGCAAGTAGCGGATACCTTAAGTTTTTCACAATGAGTAAAAAAAATTTTAAATATTTTCATTAAGCTTAAATAAAAATTGTGCAAAAATATTTATTTTACAAAAAAAAGTGAAAACTTAATAAATTCTTTTATACTGTAAAACAACAAAAGCTACGATTTTGAAATATTTAATTCCTACTCGACCGACATCTATTTTTCTTTTACAAATGTAGGTTAACTTCTCTTTGAGCATCATCCGCAGTGTAATTAATTCTGATTCACCTGACTTTTAGAACACGATCTCGTCCCTTCAAAAGCCCGTCGATTAAACTTATATAGCCACTAAATATATTTAAAATTAGTTGCATTATTCGAATATACTATCTCTTATCTGAGTACATCGCTTAAAAGGGAATATATGGCGCTTCCGCAAACACCATTTCTCTCACCCTACTTTAAAACTTTTGCGTTCTTTTGTCAGAACAGGCAAACAATTCTCAGAATTTCTCAAAATAATTCTTGAAAAGTTTGCTCTTTATTTGAACAAATCGGATAAATTTAACTTGATTGAAGAATAATTATGCATTACAAATTCAAAACGAAATTAAAGAAGCAGAGACGGAGTATGTATTTTACGAAGAATGTTGTGAGAGTTCTGGATTTCGGTTGTCTTGGATAGCGGGTTCACTGAACGGTGAATTGCTTAAGAAACCGTTCTGTTTGAACTGTTCTGAACCCGTTTGAATTTTTGCTTTATCAGAATTCTTTGACAAATGAAACAGAATAACGGCATCAAATAGTTTTTCGCGATTTTTTTTCACGTTTCCTATGGGTTGTAGTAGCTTGGAAGCACAGATTTTTTATAATAAAAGATTCTATTTTCTTTCTTCAAGAAACAAGAAATAAGCTTCTAGTTAAGTTTGACTACGCCTTTTTCCTGAACTTGGAGCAGGATTATGGGTAAATGCATCTAGACCAGGGCTTCTCAAACTTTCAGTGTTTGCTACCCAATTTTCTACCATAATTTTCATCACGCCTCCCCCCTCCCATACAATAACTTTGTATTGAATGCAATAATAATGCAATTTGATATTAAAGCTACTGTACGACTTTAATTATAAACCGTGTTGTAACAGGTGTTGATGGATGAAGGAAGGCAGATGAGCTTGGGTATGTTATTCCTCTTTCAACGAGAACTTCGTTGGGAGTAATGTATTTAGTTCTATTTGTCAAAGAAATAATTTATGTTAAAATTTTTAAGTTCAGATTAGTAGTCTTTTATCCTGTTGTATCTAGCAATGAAAGAATCTGATGATAAAATATTTTATTTTTGGTTTTTTGATATACTCGTGCCCCCTTGTAAGGTTATCACGGCCCCCTAGGGGGAGCACCCCACAGTTTGAGAAACGCTGATCTAGACTTAGCCTTCCATTCTTGACCAAGATTAAGTCACTCGAAATCAGTCACCAATATCTCTTTTGACGGATTTTATCTAAATAAGTATTTTGCAACCTTTTCAATGAACGAAATTCATTTTTCCATTCATTACATGCAGTAACGTCTTAAGACATCTTGTCCCTGGGCCCTTATGAAAAGGTAGACCCACCAGCGATCCTTTTAAGTAGGTAGCATATAATATACTGTAACATCGGCTCCTTAACCGAACTCACACCTCTCTATACATGTC
Source organism: Trichonephila clavata (assembly GCA_019973975.1). NCBI lineage: Eukaryota > Metazoa > Arthropoda > Arachnida > Araneae > Nephilidae > Trichonephila > Trichonephila clavata. Next base: position 27,483 of record BMAO01037117.1, read on the forward strand.
AAGATTGACACATGGAGGGTCAGTTGGCCACCTGTGACATTGTGTGTCTATCAAAGTACAGGTGGCTCGTCTTTTGCATCGGAGGCATAACATATGCGAACTGTTTGTGAGAATGGCCTTGAAATCATTACCCTATTATTTGCTTCATGACTTTCGACGCCTGTGTGTCTGAACACACAACAGAAAACACATAATCCGTTTATGTGCCCCTTGATGGAGTCTGTCTGACTTAGGAGTAGACTTCAAAGGGGAACTAGACTTATAGTCCAGATGTTGGACAAGCCTTTGTCTCGGGAGAGATCGAGAAGAACCAGGGCTATTGTTCGGTCCACATGAGTGGTGTGCATATCCGAGGTGTTGAGTGCGAAATTCGAGGCCCACCAATGAGTGGTGGTAAGGGGCGTTTAGGTGACCCACCCCTGGCATTTGAAAGGGTTGATTCGGAAGAAAAAGGACTCTCTCTCGCTGTTCCTGTTAGCTGATCACGCTGGACTAAAAAAAAAATTGTGGGGCGAGCGCCCGCAGTAAAAATATACGGGGATTCGAATCCTGGATGGCGATGGCTGACGTCTGAAAAAGACGAGCGATTCACGTTTCCTGATCTTGCGGGACTAAGGTAGACAAGAGGGTTCAGAATGTAAGCAGGAACCGACCGCTATCACAGAACGAGACGAGGTCCATGCCTTAAAACGTCCCTGATTACATGGGAACTTGGGATTGTAATACCGGAATCCCGAATACCGGTATTTTGAGCCATTTGTACAATTTTGTAATACCGGTATTCATAAGTTTAAATACCGGTTTTTCAGTATTTACTAGAAATTTTTAAAATTGTCTCCACTACATGTTTATAGATCTCCAACACACAGCAAAAAAAAAAAAAAGTTTTTGGTTTATGTTTTTCTAACGGGCAAAATTAATTATACTGGGGGTATAGAATTGCATCGTACATTCAAGATAAGTGATAAAACATGTGAATCATCCAAGGAAGCGGGCCGAAACTATCCTATTACAGCTCAGAACGATATTGCTCACGCGCAGGATTCGTAGTCTGATATTCGTATCTGCAAAACCAAGGTTGTAGTTGTGAAGAAAGTGCATAATATTTCGATATTTTTTTAATTGGTGAGATTGTTATTCCCATTATATTTGCATATTATACAATACAATTGATGTATTATGTTTTTTAAAATCACATTTCAAAAATTTGTAATAGTACCACAGGCTGAATAGTGATATTTACACTTTTTTGTGATTTAAATAAATAAGATGTTCCTTTACTTTTTAGAGATTCTTTTTATATACTGCTATAATTAATAAAGTTCAAATTATTTTTTTGTGATATTTACGCTCTCTGATAAAACTGGCAAATAAAACAAAGAAATACCTGTGTTTCCTATCTTTTTCTAAAATTTCTAAGACCGGTATTAAAACCGGTATCCCGGTATTAAGATCTAAGAAATATCGAATACCGGTATTGAATTTTTGATCCGATATTGTAATCCCTATTGGGAATCCGTTAAAGTATCTTTGAATGGTAACGAAAATGGTATAGTACAGTTAGTTTCGTAGAAATAAGTCCTTAAGCACCACTGACTTAAGTCACATTTGCAAGCCCAGTATCCACTAACTTTACCGTACGATTTCGATGTTTGATCATATTTTATGTTCACACTGTATGGCAATAGTAGCTCAAGGTTGCTAAAGGTCAAAATTTATTATCGTACTTTGCTTGTAATTTTCTAAATATTTAGCATATAGAAATTACCCATCATTTGAAAGGAAATTAGGAATAAAAACATATTGGGATGAATTCAATTTGGACCATTTCATATCAAAATACAAAAAGAGAAGAGTCAAGTTTTATTTTTTAAAACAGCTCTTCTATGTAACTCAAAAGAAGTTGAAAATAAGATATCTACTTAGAACATAGGTTCCCAACCTTTTTTGAATTGGCGCACCCTTTTCTAGTGAATATTTCGATACCGCCCCCTCCCACTCTAGAGAAATAAGAGTGTACATGGTGAAAACAAGAGTTAAATTAAAAAAAATATTCTATTACTAATAGAATATATTTTTTACTTTCATTTTTTTCTAAAGCCCCAATTTTTTTACTCGCGAATCTGAAATAGCTATTACCACAAATATATTTAAAAATATTATATTTTTTAGTCATAGATAGGATATTGTTGGAATTGAAACACGCTACTGAATTTCTTCTTCATTTAAAAGAGTGGAATAAAAGTTTTAGCTTACCTGTTATAAAGATAGGCAGGGGTTTTGATGATACGAAGTAATTCATAATAAACTATTGCTTTCAAAATAAATATAAATGTACAGTTTCAACCTTTAAAGAATCACACGTTAATTCCTGGTTAACATATTTAATTATGTTTCTTGTGGATAATAGACGTAATGAAATGCAGTGGACGAAACCTGCTCACAGACAAAGACAACACGTGCACTACAGAAATTAAAATACACTATATCATTCAATTTAATGTAGGTCTAAATGTAATGTAATTTTTAAGTTTTTCATCCACTTCCCGAACTACCGAAATATGGGAATTTTCGTACATGTGATATAGGAATGATTTAAATACATACAACCAACATAAGGTAATCAGTATTAAAGATTACTTTCGTTAGTACATAATCAGTGTGTTTTTTTAGTCTTTTTCAGACTATATTTGGTTAATCTGCTCAAGCCCCTCCACGCCATCTCAACGCCCCTTAATTTTCTCCGGGTCTTTTACTGCCCCCCTGAAATCCTCAAACGCCCACAAGGGGGCGTTATCGCCCACGTTGAGAAACTATGACTTAGAACAATAAATTTATCTATACGTGCTATATTTCTGTTTATTTATTCCAGTCAGAACTGTCAATTTTCTTCATAAAAGTATACAAATTATTTTAAAAATCTTCGCAACAAAAGCGCAATATAATTTCCAAATGCTCCCTTGCGCACGAGCTTAATTTTATTATTGGCTGAATACTACAGCATTTGGTGACGTTTTTTTTTATTGGATCGAACATGTTTGGGCTAAAATAAGCACGGATAAAGTATTGAAAATCACATTTATTTGGATACTTATCAATTGTATATTCAATTTAATTAAGAGTAGAAGGGAATATTTTGGAGCCAAACTCTCGTTTAAAAATGGAAATACGATAAAATAAAGAACCAATGAAGCTAAATTTATTGATTCTCAAGACTTACTCATATAAATGAATGACTAAAAATAAATTTTGGAAAAGTCGATGACTTAAAGAAATATTAATGCAACACAAGCAGTTGATAATTTTTGAATAAAAAGTAAACACACGTGCATTCTTTGTTACGTCTGAAAATTCATGCATTTATAATTTTTTTTACACAGTTTTCAAACAAAAGATATCATTGAAAAACCTACTACGTTTCAATTAACTTATGAAAAACATAGAACTCAGAATTTTCTGCTCATAAAAATACGGTTGTAAATTCATCGAATAGTTTGATTTAAGCGCCATTTTCTACCTTTTTCCACTCACAAACGTTACGCATGCCATATATCGCCGACAGCTAGTCTAGACTATTGATTAAATATTCCCCCTAACTATTAATTATGTTTTATTTGTTACTTAAAATAGTTAAAAGTTTTTATAATTAAGCTAAAGAAGCACAATATTGGACGTCGTGAATTTTCTCATTTTGTCACAGACAGTCTGTCAGGACATTTCAGCCTACGTTCAACATTTAAATGCCTTACTCAGATTTTGAAACTAAGTTAGAGATTGCTTATTTATAGTAATACAGCAGCAGACAATGATTTCATATAGTCACTTTTTAGAAATTTAATTCTTTTAAAGAAGTAGCACCGACTATCAAAAAGACATTTAAAGTATCCGACTACCCCAAAATTGTTAATTTTTCCAAAAATTGACACCCCTCAGGGGGCTCACCTTCTTTAGGTGAGTACGGGTGTCACAATCCCGAGGTGCCCTAGTGATCTTTTCCTTTTCCCACGGGGTTTACTGTCTTTGGTAAACATGGGCTTCATGAACCCGGGGTACCCTAGTGATCCTTCTCTATTTTCGACCCTCTTTCTTGTCATTCAATTCATTCTTTCTTTCTCTCTTCCCGTCTAGACCACAGATATTAAAACAAATGTTTGGCGCAGTATGACCTAAATCGGCTCTTGCGCCAATAAACCCCAAAATCACTCAATCACCCAAAAATTGACTAATTTTTTTATGATTTTACTTTATAGGCCCTCGTATTAGCTTTATAAAAATACCAAGTTTATTATTTTCTGTTCTCTAGAACAAAAACTGCAAGTGTTTTAGTGAAAGCAGATGCCATTACTTTAAGCAAGATGTCATACTTTGAAACGCGTTTTACTCGAAATGCGTTTTTCAAAATGTTCAAATGGGGACAGCACACACAATTACTGAAAAAGTTTTGAAAATAATTAACTGAAATTTTTTCTGAAAGTTCTGTATAATAGTAAAAGTGTTTTAACCTTCAGATTGATCAATCACTGTTTTATTACAAAATTTATAGTCCCTTATGTTATCATAATCACTGCCTTTTTAAGAAATTTCATATAATTAAAATAAAGTGCTCTAGTTTTTGTAAGAATTAAAATATAACTTATCCTGAAGGTCATTTCAAAAATGAATAACATAGCAACACATCGGAATTGAAAGATTAAAAATTTGTCCATAAACTTTTAGTACAGAAAGGGCCGCGTTTATGACATTTTTCATAAATTTTTACCCATTTTAGTAATAATTTATTTTTCTCTTCTTAATTTTAAAAAATTTTTCTTAAAATGTACTAAACAAATCTACCCCCCCCCCCCCAAATTCCCACATCTCCATATGTTTAAAAAAAACTGTCGCAAGTTGTCGAATAACTTAAGTTGACAAATTCGCAAAAATTTAATATTAGGTAAGCAGGGGTCTACCCGAAACCGAAAAACATGGGAAAAGGGTCCGTGAGACAAAAAAGTTTGGGAACCTCTTGGTATAAATGATTATTATTATTTTAATATTTAGTCACTTGAATTAGAATATACACATAAAATTTGTTTAAGAATATTATTCCGAAAAAAAAAACTATTTAAATGCAAATTTTCGCTAAAAAATGAAGGAAGAATTATTTATATTAATAACATTCTTCTTTTATGAAAAATGCTTCCATAATAATTTTTTTGCCTTATGCAGCTAAGACAACCTGTTCGGAGCCTGAACTTGAAATTTTGAAATAAGTAATTTAGCAGTGTGTATTTATACATATTTTAAATACATCAGAGTAGAGAGATTTTAAAGAAAATATTGGTTATTATTTCCATTGATACTAACTCTGAAAATAATGCGGTAGCCAAGTGGTCTAGGCATCGGATCATATCTAGCGCGTCATGAGTTCGATCCCAGTACCACTGATGACTCGGCATGTAGGGGAGCGATGCGCGTTAAATCTGCCGAAAGCTCAAACGTCCTCCCGTTGGTGTGGTGTGGTAGGAGTTAATTAGTGTGGTAGTTAAGAGAGAGAGGAGGGGGGTTGCCAGTTCAGGTGTGTTTTTTAGTGGTTGCCATATTTACAAATCTTATTTATCCGTGAAAGAGCATTCTGCCTGTCTGTAGTATTTTGTTACAGTGGAGAATTTATGTTTTGGAACAATTGAGAAAGAGAAAATAAAAAAATGTCCTTGTGATTTTTGAACAAGGTTTGTACCTTCAGGTATCCGACTACCCTAACATTTGTGACTTTTGCCAAAAATTGGCAATTTTTTATGATTTTATTTTATAGGCCATCTTATTAGTTTTATAAAAATACCAAGTTTATTATTTTCCATTCACTAGAACAAGAACTGCAAGTGTTTTAGTAAAAGCAGATGCTGTTACTTAAAAGTAAGATGTCATACTTTAAAATGCGTTTTTCTCGAAATGTGTTTTTTTAAATGCTCAAACGAGGGGACAGAGGGATTGCTAAAAAAGCTTTGAAAGTAATCTACTGAAATTTTTTCTCTCTGTATGATAGTTGAAGTGTTTTAACCTTCAGATTCATCAATCATTGCTTTATTACAAAATTTACAGTACCTTACGTTAATATAATTACTGTTTTTTTAGACAATTTCATATAATAACTATGATAAAGTGCCTTAGATTTTGTAAAAATTAAAATATCTCTTATCCTGAAGGTCATTTCAAAAATGAATTAGCAAAACAACACATCAAAATCGAAAAATTAAAAATTTGTTCATAAACTTATATACAGAATGGGCCCCCTTAATGCAATTTTTTGTAAATTTTTACCCGTTTTTCCTATTTTAGTTATAACAATTTCTTTATCTCTTCTTTATTTTAGTGTATTTTCTTAAAATGTGTACTAAATAAATCTAAAAACCACAAAAAAAATCCCTATACCTCCAGTTTTTTTTTAAAGTTGTCACAAGAAGTCGGATACTTAAATCCTTTTTTTAAAACCGGTACTAACAAAATCTACGATAATAGTGACAAATTAATGAAATAGTTGCTTCCGTCTTCTCGCTGGACCATCACTTTTAATTATTTGTTTACCCAACATTTCCGGCCAATAGCTCTCGTGCGACCTTAATAAACAGTTAATTAATCAACCAACGTTTTCCTATTGCTTGCTTTCCGCTATCTCAAAGGTCCATTAAACTCAACCAAATAGACATCGTAATTTTCGACCATGGTAAGATGACGGAGTCGACATCAGAGCTGGTATCCCTCTTTTTTACGTCCATGCTGTAGTACAGAGAGGAGGGGAACCCTTTTCCCATTAAAGGCCACATGTAAATTAGGTAGTAATAAAGGAGGCCGCATTCTCTATAAAAGCGTATACTTGCTAAAAAAATACAATGCGCAAAAGTACAATCACAGATTAGGCCATCATGAAAATCTAATTAAAAGAATAATTAGATTTTCATGATGGCCGTTAGCACAACACGAGACGAGTCTGTTACTAGCACATTACCGGATTTACAAAAGTTAAAGTCGCAAAAGTCTATTTTAAGTTCCTACTAGTAACTCACGCTCTCCCCTATATATATACAGTAGAACGTCGTTTATCCGAATCAATTGGGACCGGACACCGTTCGGATACGCGATTGTTTGGATAACCGAAAACTGAATGCGATCCATGCAGTATATCATACTGGACACTATACGAATATTGAAAATCATCATATAAGGGAAACGTGCTTGAAGAAAAAGCAAAATAGGTGCAAAACGTCGCAATTTTACCTTGATTGTGGAAAATAATCACTTATGTTTCGCTTTGTACACCTTAGTTTTTTCACTGCAAGGTCTCTGATTCTATTCAGCAGCAGTAGTTGAGAACGACAGCACTGATTGTTGTTCGTACCACTCCATAGCTGTCTCTAACGCAGAAACGCGTCAGCATTTGATGGACTCTTGATACTTTCTTTGTTGTTGTCCTCGTCTTCATCCGTTTCATCGTCGACAGGGTCGGATTCTTCTTGCACGGAAAGTCACAATCTCGTCATCCTTTACCATTTGAAATCCAGTCTTCTGCATCGCATGCTATCCAGGTTTCTACATCACCAAAACTCAACAAAAGAGCACGTATACATCCCCTGACTTGGAGACAAACTGGCCTAATATTCCGCGCAGATGCTTACCAAATCACACAACTGAAATTCAACAAATATTGGGTTCACCTTGGGTTTTCCCGTCACTTTTGGCCTCACAGGAAACAAATGCTGAGCATTGCCCTGTTCGAAAACGTATCCGGACTTTGGTTCGGATATTTGACGTTTCGGATAATAAACGTTCGGATAAACGACATTCTATGGTATAGGGATATATTTTCCTATGGCCTAGAGTATTGGAAAATACAGGTGAAGGTTGGCTGGCCGCAAAATTTTGTTTAAACCTGCAATCTTGGTTCCTAAGGCCAGGAGTTTGCTATATATATAAAATGTTCAAATTTTCAATCGTTAATAAAAGACTTTCTATTCCTCCAATCAAGTTCAAATGAATTTTTTTAAACTTGCAGTGGAGGGCACTTGATATTAATATAGTTTTTTTTCCAAATATTAGTTCATTAATTACCAATTAATTAAACTAAATTAGTTACAGATTTTTGACGCCAACTTAGATTCGTCTCCATTGTTGTAAGAATGTAACTGTTAAAACAATGACAAAAGTTGGCATCGAAAGCGGGTTTTTCAGCCAAACTAGCCAAACCGGGTCTGCATTGTTACAACAATGCAGACAAATCATACTCTTTTTTTTAATTCCTAATATTAGATCCCTCTCTCCTTATATATATATATATATATCTTGTTCAAATTTTTAATCGTTACATAATACTTTTTATTCATCCATTCAAAGTAGGAAATGATTTTTTTTATATTACTTGTTTGTACATACTTGTTGTATCTCAAACAACATAAACTTATAATAAAACACACTTCCTTAAGATTTAAATTAATGCTCAGATTAATATTTAAATGCTATTCACACATGCAAAAAAAAAACCCGTTTTAATGTACATGGAATTAGTCTCAGCAATAATAGTAAGAAAATGGTTTTTGTGTAGAGATAATGTAACATATCTGGTAGTGTTGCCTTGTTGCACTAGGTGGCGTTTTAACATTTGAAATGTATAATTGGCCATTCCCATAAGCAGTCACTGAAATATATAAACTTTCATGTCATTTTTTAAATTCCCAATTGATATGAAAATTGTTTTAATCTATATAATTAAATATTAATTAATGCGAATACTATTTTTTATGAAGACCGCTCTAGAAACTCACGCCTCAAGGTCACGGGTTCCCCATCTTTGCTATATACTGTCCACTTAAATGGGTCGCAGGTGAGCCCTATTTTGCATTCCCAGAGAGCCTCATGAAATCTTACGACGTCATTGAAGATGAGGCTAGAGGGTTCAGTTTTCCAACTCAGAATTTCTGAAACCAGGGTTCACAAAATTTTACGCTTACATTGCCTGATCTCCATAAACTGCATTAGCATTTCTTGCCGCTTTCCGTCGTGTTGTCCTTGTTATAATCATAAATAAAAGTATGCTGAATAACTTTTTTTGTTTCCATTAGAGCATAGGTTCCCAACCTTTTTTGAACTGGCGCCCGCTTCTCTAGTAAATATTTCGATACCGCCCCCTTGTCTAGTGAATATTGCGATACCGCCCCCATCCACTCTAGAGAAATAAGAGTGTACATAATACATGGTGAAAACAAGAATTAAATTTTAAAAATATCTTATTACTAATAGAATATATTTTTTAATTTAATTTTCTTCTAAAACCCCAATTTTTTTACTTGCAAATCTGAAAAAGCTATTGCCACAAATATATTTAAATGTGTAATATTATATATTTTAGTCATAGGTAGGATATTGTTGGAATTGAAATGTGCGCTTTTGAATTTCTTTATTTAAAAGAGTGGAATAAAAGTTTCAGCTTACGTGTTATAAAGACAGACAGGGGTTTTGATGATACGAAGTATGTAATTTATAATAAACTATGCTTTCGAAATAAATATAAATTGACAGTTTCAGCTTTTAAAGAAACACGTTAATTCCTAGTTTACATATTTAATTATGTTTCGTAGATAATATACGTAATGAAATGTAGTGGACAAAACATTTTTCCTACTGCTCACAAAGACAACAAGTGCACTACAGAAATTAAACAGCAGTATATCATTCAATTCAATGTAGGCCTGTATGTAATGTAATCTTTAAGCTTTTCATCCACTTCCCGAACTATCGAAATATGTGAATTTTCGTACAGGTAATGTAGAAATGATTTAAATACATACAATCAACATAAACAGTATTAGATTACTTTTGTTAGTACATAATCATCCTGATTTTTTGGTCTTTTTTTCATTAATCTGTCCAAGCACCTCCGTGCCATCTGAACGCCCCCAAATTTTCTCTGGATCTTTTACTGTCCCCCTGAAATCCTTAAACGCCCACAAGGGGGAGTTATCACCCACGTTGAGAACCTATGCATGAGAGCTATGTAAAAAAAAATTGACTGTTAAAATCAAACCTCGTTTTTTTTTAGAGCAAGGTATATTTATTAATTTTATGGCAAGTTAAAAGAGGGTAGCGGGTAGTTTATTTTTTTTTTCCTTTCTGACTTTTAGTTCATTTTCAAAAAGGAATGAATAACTTATCATTTATTGGAATGCCTAAATATTCAGAGAAAATAGGACGATTTGCGATCCATCTAGTGGCCATGGTAGCCTTGTGGTCATGGTCCCGAACTCGTGGTCTTTTGTTCAAGCCTTAATGCCTCTGAATATTTTCCATGTACGGGGAGCTAATGCACGTTAAATCTGTCATATCTCTAAAGATTTGGTTGCGTTGTGAGGAAGTTTGGAGAGAGTTTGCGAGATCAGGCGGTGGCTGTAGTAGCCTAGTGGTAAAGGTAATGGACTCATGGCTGGGGGGCGTGTCGCGGGTTTGAGTCCTGGTGCCACTGAAGACAGACCGTATGGAGGGGGTTGACACACGTTAAATTTGTCGAGGCTAAAACGTCCTCCCATGAATGTCGTATGGAAGTTAGAAGAGGGGAGAGCCAGCTCAAGCGTCGTTCTCGTCACTTGAACGTGGTTTAAAATTACGTTGCCGATAGCCCTGGTGTTGTTTTTTAGTACGACGTTAGTAAACACTCCTCATGTTGCTTTTTGCGACCCCTCTGCAACCAGAGGGAGTGAGTGAATATACGACGAGGGCTTCGTAATTTTGAACCATGGTTAAATGACGAAGACAACACCTTGTAATGCCGGTCGGTTCCTGCTTTCCTCTGAAACCCCTTGTCTACCCTCAAACCCGGCTAGGTGTGTGGGAGAAACTGAATAATCAGTAGACATGATTCACTCTAATTATTTAATTGTCACCAAAATATCAAGCAGACAGAATAACAATCTAATTAAGATAACAGATCAGATAGTAGAGCGTGGAGGGGAGACTCAATAGTCTTGGTATAATAATACGGACCCTCAACTGATTCCACGATAGCTTAACCGAGCTCAATATCAACTACGTCACGCACTAATAAGCTAGACTTCCATTTAAAGAAGGATCACGATACCTGTACTTTTAAGAAGTTGAGTCCTACAGTTGAACCTTGAAGGCGATTCTTATCTGGATTTAATCACCGTCGATTGATCCACTCTCAGCAATCTTCCATTGATAAACTCCAAATGCACTTAATAATTCCACGATCCTTCACTCTTCAACTAACCAACTAACTCGCCAACTAGCTTGCCGACTAACACTTCAAACTCGCGAATACAGAATTTATATAATATACTTAATTTGCATAATCACGCTTCCTTCACTCGGCGAAAGTTGGTTGAAATAAATATTTTTCTTAAAGAGTCCTGGGGGGGGGTAGTAGAGCCGCGTATAGATCCGTCACAACCTGAGCTGCCACCCCCTCTCCTAACTACCACACCAACGGGAGGACGTTTGAGCTCTCGACAGATTGAACATGCACCGCTGCCCTCCGCGGGGGATCTTCAGCGGCGCTAGGCTCGAACTCATGACACGCTGGCCACGAGTCCGTTACCTTGGCCATTTGGCTACCGCGGCCCCGTCTGCCACCAGAGCTACATCCTCGAGAAATCAGACTTTCCAATTTCGACTTTTTATGACACACTCGAAGTTTCATCTCTATCGAACAATCAATTCCACCCATTCCAAGGAAAAAAAATTACCGATATCAAGCACCTATTGATAACAATATTAATCTCTCGACATACATCGATAAAACACATAAGCCCCCATTGTGCCATTCAAGACATTAATTTCCAATGGCACAATCCATAACAATAACAACTTCATTCCTGGATAGCGATCGGGTGATTTTCGTGGTAATGGGGCACGTGCTCTTTTCGTGGTCACGAGCGATTAATATCTTTCCCCCTCTACAGTCACGTCCACATTCACTGCGAGTGTAACGGGGACACCCCCATCACGCTCGATGCATCCTTTATTCCATCCCATCCCACGAATCCATGGATTCGGGATTGCTTATTATTCCGAGTTAATTATTTTGCGCTTCGTTTGAGGGTTAATAAAGTTCGGTGCATGAAAAGGGACATGCAATGAAAGAGAAGTTTGAGAATTGTATTACAAAAAGCGGTCTAATTTTGTCGATGAAATTAGCTGATGCTCCAGAAAACTTTTCGATTAATTTAGATTGATGTTTGATGCCATTTCCATTTAACTCATTTTATTTAGTTATTTATTTATTGTGTAAACAACACGCAGAAATTTGTTTCCACCAGTTGACTCATTCATCAACGAAATAAAAGTACATTTTCACCCGCTCGTGGAAGTCTTCATCAAAAACTGTGTTTAATGGTGTTAACCTGCACAAATTATACTCTTATTGAACGTACTACTAACCGTAGTAGGACCGTGTTTAAAACTGTTTAAATTTGTAGGGTGATTGGCTACTGGACTGACAAATTTGCACTGTGTGTAGGGCAGTGGCACACACAAGGGGGCCCTCTGGTCCAGACCTCCCCCACAAAGAACTTGATTTCCTGTCAGATTGGTTATAACCCTAAGCAGAAAGAACAAAATTTATTCAATAAGTAATTATTTTTTACTGTTTTTTGGTTCCCTCAAATCGACAAAATCAAAAGAATATGTTGGGTGGCGTATTGGAGCATGATACGAGAATAGTGGACTTTCGACCTTGGACTCCCCCTCCTCCTTGAAAAATTCCTGCTTGCGCCACTGGTGTATGGGGATACAAGAACAACTCGGGATCGTATAGGAATGTAGGATTGTAAATGTCGTAGTTGAGACTTATGGTGCAAAAAAGCACAGAAAGAAAACAGAAGCACATCAGTGGGAGAGAACATTTCATTGAATTGTTAGAAAAAGAACAGAAACACATCGGTGGGACAGAGAACATTTCATTGAATTGTTAGAAAAAGAACAGAAACACATCAGTGGGACACAAAACATTTCATTCAATTGCTGGAAAAAGAACAGAAACACGTCCGAGGGACAGAAAACATTTCATTGAATTTTTGGGAAAAGAACAGAAAGACGTCAGTGGGACAGAAAACATTTCATTAAATTGTTGTACTGTAACAAGTGTTCGAGATTACAACCAGAAGTTGTCTGGCAGGCTTGGCAGCTGCACTGCATGAAATTCCTTACGTTCTTGAAGATTCCTGGCCTGTCACATATCCTTCCGGCAGCTACAGATATTCGAGCGATGAGACTTTCAACTGAAGGAACGGGCAAACTTTTCATGTGACCAGAACCAGACTCGCGTCACCTTTTAACACTTGTAAAGGTTGTGTGATGTGGAACACGTGTAATGTTCCCGGTTCAATCGCAGAATGGCGTGCCCATTACAATCCACAGCTCCATACGCGATCAGCATGTCAATCAGTTTTTCGTGGGAATACGAGTGGCATGGCCATTGGCAGTTCATTCTACTAACTCGCAAATGACGACTTCCAGGTAGATCTATTTTTACGAATTCTTCTGTTCAGCGCCGTCTACCGCAAGATTGTCCAGAGGAATCTTACAGAACGTCAGGAATTCCATGCAGAGCCACTGTCAGATCTGCCAGATCATTTCTGGTCGTAATTTTGATCACCCTGTTGTATGAAACATTTCAATAAAATGTTTTCTGTCCCTAAACTGTGTTTCTGTTTCTGTTCTTTTCCTCTGTTTCTTTGCACCATAGCTCGCAACTAAGTCATTTGCGAACCCGCATTCTGATGTGATTCCGATCCGCCTCTGTACCCCCTACAAGTTTGCAGGACTTGTAGCAAATCACCCTCTAATGGTCTTGCCTGCCCACCTAAAGGTGTGGAAGAAAGGGAAGGACGACTAGCCATGTTCTAAATCACTTAATTTATTTACAGCACAAACCACAACGCAAGTTTGAACAACCACAGTTGAGAGATGCACCCAATTAATAAATATGAGGACAATTGACGAGATATGAGAAGACTTTAAGCACTTTTGTACTCTTACTTAATTTAATAGCTCTGAATTCTTGGCTATCTAATCTAGATTCAGTCTCAAGTGACAAATCGTCATCTTAAGTAATACAATTATCAATTACTAAATATCCGCGCCTCACATTCAGTTTGATTAATCACTGCTCCACTTAGTAGTCTATCCTATCTCTCTCTTTCTCCAACCTGAAAGCCTAGACATTATATAGTAGTCATAATTTGCACGATCGCGTTTTCTTCTTCGGAGGAAGCTTTCTAATAAAATAATTTTGAAGGACCGAAAGTTCCTCAAGAGGACTGTTAGTGAAAAATCGCGGATAGAGCCGTCGCAATCTCGTATATGGCAACCTAATGCCCTTATATCCCGATCTTCTTCTTGAAAGAAGATACAGTAGAACGTCGTTTATCCGAATCAATTGTAACCGGACACCGTTCGGATACGCGATTGTTCGGATAACCGGAAACCGAATGTGATCCATGCAGTATGTGATACTGGACACTATACAAATATTGAAAAATCATCCCATGCGGGAAACGTGCTTGAAGTAAAAAGCCAAATAGGTGCAAAATGTCGCAATTTTACTTTGATTGTGTAAAATAATCACTTATTTTTCGCTGTACCATTGTACACCTCCGTTTTTTCACTGCAAGGTCTTTGATTCTCTTGATCAGCAGTAGTTGAGTAGGACAGCACTCTAATTGTTGTTCGTACCACTCCATAGCTGTCTCTAATGCAGATACGCGTCAGCATTTGATGGACTCTTGCTACTTTCGTTGTTGTTGTCCTCGTCTTCATCCGTTTCATCGTCGACAGGGTCAAATTCTTCTTGCACGGAAGTCACTATCTCGTCATTATTTAGCATTTGCAATCCACAGTCTTCTGCATCGCATGCCATCCAGGCTTCTACATTAACAAATGTCGACAAAAGAGCACGTGTACACCCCCTCACTTGGAAGCAAACTAACCTTATATTCCGCGCAAATGTTTACCAATTAACACAACTGAAATTCCCCAAATATTCCTCACCTTGGGTTTTCCCGCCACTTTTGGCCTCACAGGAAACAAATGTTGAGCATTGCACTGTTCGAAAACGTATCCAGACTTTGGTTCGGATATTTAACGTTCCGGATAATAAACGTTCGGATAAACGATGTTCTACTGTAAATTCATTGGAACCCTTCTCCTTCGACTAGTGATGACGTTGTTGAGTCTTGGTTTGGACTTATGGTGCCACCGAAGATTTGCCGTGTAGAATCACGTTAAATCTATCGAGTTTCAATGTCCTCACTTTGGTATGGCGTGGAAGCTTGGGAAGCTTTCCTGTTTCTTTATCTTGGATAAAAGTGATGAAATTTGTTGTAACACAACGTAGTTCTGATTATACTAAATCCTGTAATCAAAATTTCTACGCAGAGCTGCTCAGGGAAATTGACGCGAAATTGAAATTAACGTGCAAAAGCCTCATTTATTTAGAATGGTGATCTTATGTTAGATGAAACCATGATTCATGGCATGGTGTATAAGTTTGGAGTGAAGAGAGACAGCTTAGGTGTCGTCATAGTCTTTTAGAACGTCTAGTCCAGGGGTCGGAAACCTTTCAGCTGTGGCGTGCCGCACCAATGTACCAATATTATGTTAAGGACCCTGAGGACAACCTACATCTCACTGGAGTGGCGAATTTAGGAATATGGCTTTCCAGTTTATTTTTGCGCCTCTAAAGCTAACTTGAATAAACTTGAATGAGTGCAACTGAGTGCCGCAAGATCAATTACTTGCCTTCGTAATAGCTGCTCTAATAATATTGTTTTGTATGAGAGTGATTTACCACCTCTTTATATGCGAAAAAGTTATAGCCTGGTAAAATATTAGAATAAGTTATCCGGTTACAATGCCCAGCACAGAACTTCCACCTACCTCCACTCATAGATCAATAACAGGGGATTAAAGAAACATAACCCTTTTTCTTTGCAGTTGATAGGGGCCTGTTTTCTGGTAATGTTGAACCTCACTCCTTAAAGCTTTTTAAGTTCGACTCTGATTGCATACATTTCCAGACTGAGCTAATGACCAGAGTGTGTGAAAGGTCTGATGTACCAGAATTTACTAGACAGATTGCTCTAGAGACAATTGATGGCATCCGTCATTCGGCATTAAAAATCTATAGATGGCAACATGGGCGACGGAGGTATTTCTGGAAGCGGCGTGTACATTGAGACACCTGATAGTACATTTCACACCAAGATTAGGAATATTAACTACTGTTCTGTTTTTAGATCTGAACTTATTGCAATTTATAAGGGATTGCAAATTATTTACACTGAATCTGACCTTGTCTTCAAAGACATTTGGATTTTAACAGACAGCCGTGCTTCTATACAGCACCTTTCTCGTTGGACAATTGTTGGGGATATGACAAGCCTAAATATTTTGGATATTGTGGTTCGACTTTCTTCTAGACACTGTATATACTTTCAATGGGTCCCCTCCCATATTGGATTGAATGGTAACGAGATAGCCGATAGTTTGGCCAAGTCTACCACTGGTGAGACTTCTCTTAGCTTTTGCTTAGCTCTCCTCTATTAAAAGGATAGAATTAAAAGCATTTAGGAGAATAACCCCTGCTCACCCTTGGTATTTTAGGGAAAACCTCGTTGGTGTCACCAATTTAATATTCCTAGGGATCAGTAGACTGCTCCGTCGCGCTTTTTTAGTTGGCATATCAAATCTCTTACTTTTCAACAGGACCGGAAAGTCTTTCCAGAGTGTCATAGGTGCTAGGCTGATCAGGCCTCTCCCAGTCATATTCTGAATTGTTTGAATTTTACATATGACGAGGTTTTAGGAAATCCTGTATTGATTCTGGGTTTTTTTTTAGAGATTTTTGGTTCTATGGAAATGGTGTGTAGCTAAGCTACACCATCTGGGATAAGAAACAACAACAAGAACCAATATTATTCTTTGTGCCACACAATAGAACATTTTTGAAAGAATCCGCTTTGCGCGATGATGTAAGCAGAGATAGAGAATAGAGGTCAATAACACAGATATTTGTACTTTCATTATATATTAATTTCACATCATATTTTAGAGATATTTCTTAACATAAAAATAAAGCATAAAATAAAACTATTTCTTCAACAAAAAATAAACAAATTTAAATTGAATATGTATTATATATTTTTAAATATATTTATTAAAATAAGAAATAGACAACATAAAAATAAGTATTTCTCTTCATTATAAATAAAAAGATAAATAAAAATTTTAATGCGAATCTAGTGCTCGCGCCGCTCTACTTTCATGCCGCAAAACCAGAGGTATGATTTGTGACTTTCAATTTGACACGATTCTGAGCATTCTGTTAAAGAATTTCTTTGCAGACTCGAAATATTTTTCTAATGAGGAGAAAGAATTTTTTTTTGTTACGTAGAACCCAAAGCGGAAAGAGTGCATGCAATTTTCTCTCTCCGAACAATTAAATCTCTCCAGCAATGATGTTCCTTAATTTACAAAATAGCTGTAATCTTTAGAGTTATTTTTCAGATTTTTTTTTAATAATTGCTTTAAATGTCCATAATTTTAAAGATGTTTCTTTAGAAGGTTCATTACAAATTTATCAGCTTCCATCCACTCAAAAATTGATAAATTTGTTGAATAGTGCATAAGGCCTTTGAGAATTGTAACTTGTGCCACAGTTTGCAGACCCCTGGTCTAGATAGACGTTCGTAGTTAGATGGTCCGTTGCCAATAGCCTTAATGTAACTTCAAAATGCGACGTAAACATGTACTCACTCTTCCGTCGTGTGGTATATAAGTTAGGAACTGAAGATATATATTAACTCGAGTATCATATCGTTGTCATAGTTAACCACAGATCGAAATCACGGAGTTTGTTGCCAATGGTCGCCATGTTTCTCTAATAAGATGGCTGACTATTAATTACAATGAAAATCGCTTAACAGGGAACTGAGGAGACTGAAATATTTTTTGGAGTTGAAAGATACTGGGAAAAAAACATATCAACAAAATTAAGTTTATTACAGTTTATTTATATAGATATTAGTTGGTATACCCGTTCTTCGCTCGGGTGAATTGAAAAATTAAACAACACAGTTTAAAGGATAAAGAAGTTTTTAGTGAGTTAATTTTATGTGAATTACAAATTAAAAAAAAGCATTTTGCATATATCTCAGCTGAACAAAAAACATATTTGTTAAATTTAAAGTCTAAAGGTCTAATAGCTGATAAAAAGGATTATTTTACTTATAACGCCCCGTTATTCTCTTGTGGGTAGATTTTTGAAAACACCTTCCTAAGCTAATCTCTGCTCAGCAAAAGTAACACATTGTTACAAATTTTGTGTAATGAACGCTTAAAATAGTGTAAATAATTTATATCTGGATGTGTAAATCATATCTAATAAATCTCATATTTCATACTTTGACTAGAAACGTCCGGCATTCTATACAACGCCTAGGCATTCTATACTTTGCCAGTAATATATATACTTCCTACTAAATTGAGAATATTCTATTTTGTTTACTATCTCGGGGTTCACGAGATTATTTTACACTCGTTAGTAAGCACAATGTCTTGGAAAACTAAATAGTTTTCTAATGGAAAATGTACCTTTTTACATTTGCGTAAAACTCCTATAATGAAGAAAAGGGAACAACCCATATCAACAGAGTTGATGGTAAAATCTAAATTTAAGCAAGAACAGCTTCTAAATTTAGGTTGCAATTCATCCAAAATACACGGGATTTTTCACACAGCTATAAACATTTTAAGCCATTCAGAACATTGTGTTTAAGTGAAATACATTTCTCAACGTAAGTGGATTCAAAAACAAATTAAACTCAGAATATATAATGAGATTGCATTTAATCTCAATAGACAAAGACTTCGCTAGTTTGTGTAAAAAATACTAGCATTTTTCCCAGTTACGAAATATATAATGCATGGGCTGGTGACATTTGAATCACAAATTGAGAGATTATTATTGAGTAAATTACATTAAAAAATTAGATTAGAATTTTTTAATAATAAATGCAATACGGTTGTTCTTTGAATTTGTTTTTTTTTATGCGATTTACAGGAGATTTTTTTAGTTTACCAAGCATAAAAAGCAATACAGATGTTCGCAAAAATAAGTGATGTAAAATTTCGCATCTAAGTAGGTCTCCCATGTAACTAATTCGATACAAATCTTTATTGGTAATGTTGCAAGAAGTGTGTCCGGTAGAAAACCTAATTATAAAAAGTACTTAAAGTATTACAGATTGAGAAACCAGGATTTACAAAAGTTGTGGTTTTGCCTTTTATTTTGCAATCCTTTCTACTGAGCTACTGGATGGGTGAACCGTTCTTTGGAAACGGATCTTTTTTGACAGAACGGATCCTCTTTCTACCCGCGCTAGCTCATGCAATTTCCGGATCATCCTCAACCAAAGAAATTGAAAAGGAGAAAGATATATTTTTTCGACCTCAAAAAACAAAACCTTGACCTGGTATCGAATCGCGCGCAGATTTAACATTGAGGTTTCGTTTTCACGGACCCAAATACGGGGTTTTTCCATCTCGCCCTGAAAACAAGTTTCTTCTCCGAAATAGGATGTAAACGCCTTTTAGGACCATCGGTAAAAATGATTAAAAATTCATTTCTTTTTGTAAATTTAGGGATATTTGGAGAATGAGATTTTTTAAGAGGGACTCGATATGATTTTGAAAAAAAAAAAATCTGACTGAATGGGTTTTACAGGTTTTCATTTCTTGCTTGTAAGTTGAACTTTGCATAACAAAAGTTGGTATGGTTTGCGAGATAACACGCGACTGTTTTTATGATCAATACTCTCTTAATAAAATTCCTTTAAAATAATGTAAAAATGTATAATATTCCTAAAAAAAATGTAATAAAATTTTGTGTCACATAATATCCTAAGTAACGTTTTAAATTTAAAAAATTATTAGTGTCCAGTGCAATAATTCTTTTCTGAATTTAAACGTGGCTATCTTCTGAAAAATCATTTTTTATTACAATAATTAGAAAATTGAAAAAAAGAGTTAAAATAATTTTTTGAAGCAACGATATTAAATGTGTACTATTATAATTGCCTCACAAAAAGGATTTCAAAAAATATTCACCTTACGTATAATATATTGTTCGTTTTGATGTTCATTTTCAAAAACTATCCAAACATCTTCAATAATCTTTTAAATATAATATTAATATATGTTTTAAATATACTGTGGGGGGGGGTACCCAATGTTCACCTAACAGTGGACCAACCCTACTTGTACAAATTTACACAACCTTCCTTGCCTATATTAAAATAGTGTAAACAATTTCTATTTGGATTTTTAATACGTTACATTCTGTTGCATTTATTTTACGATAAAAATTGTAATATTCGCAAGCAACGCCATCCCTTACGTTATCATGGTGTTTCAATGGAAACTTGGCGATACAGTCATCATTTTCTGAGATCAAATTTGGCTACTTGACAACCCCATGGATGCTTCTGGAAACTACTGGAGAAATCTACAGCATCTCCTAAGCGGAATTTTCGAAAAAGAGCTGGAAGTTAGGGGTACCCCCAACAGACAAATTATTCTTGGTGCCCCTCTTCAGAAAAAAAAAACTTTTTACGACTTAATTATTACTAACTATATCTTATACATAATTATATTTTTACAGCATCACGAAAACTTTGTTTTTATAATCTTAAGAAAATACGTATCTTTTTTCTCAATCTGATTTATAAATTAATATATAAAACTATTCTATCATTCTGTGACAGTATCCCGAATATAAAAAAAGATTTCTTTTCAAAATCAAAAGAAATTACTTTTTACACTGAATACAAATTCCTATAGCACATTTAATTTTTTTTTAAAAAATCGAATTTTAAAGCTGTGTATAGGTACGTACAATTTTTTTGCATGGAAAAATAGCGAAAAGATTTATTACTTTCTAAATCATATTTTAAAAATATTTTCCCATTTTGAAAAAAAATATATTTAAACCCATTTTTATTTAAAAAAAGGGAAATAAACTTTTAGTTATAATTTAAAAACAAAGAGTATTATCTGACACTGTCGAAATAAGAAGAAATAAAAAAATTTCTGGAAATAGATTACCAAGATAAGTTTTATGCAAACCTTTTTCGCTTTTGTTGTACAGATAAAATCTGTCCAATACGTAATTCTAAGATAATATTTATTTTAGGATTCTTTATTTACATGATGGATGTCTACGTTTTTGATGTATTGCAATATTTATAACTTTAAAAATTTTCATAACTAAAGTCAGCTTTTGAGTTCTAAGTACTGCTTATAAAATCGCTATCGAATCAAACTTTTATCAAATATTTTGACTTTCTTAGAGTAAATATTTTTAATAAAATACCTAAAAATGATTTTCTGAGAACTCACTCTTTTAACACGCTTTTATTAGCTTCACCTGTACGTAACGGAATATTTGAACTCAATTTTTATCCATTTTAAAAGGTCGGATTAATTCAAAATTTTACACACTTGTCAAGGACCGATGACAATACAATAATTTAATAATTTTGATCTATTGTCCTGATCAGGATCACCAGGATTAATGATATCCCATTTCCAGATTTGGTGACTAAAAGTTGTTACAACCCTAAGGGGAAAATGTTCATGGTTAATACAAATAAAGCAAACAAAAAATAACAAATAAATTATAAAAACTAAAAGCACGCTTTTATAGTTAATCCAACTGAAAAATAAAGAATAATTCTTAATATAAGAATAAAAAGATTGACGAGAAAATGAATGTCATTGGGGTAAAAGCGTGGGGGTGCTTTGTACTACTTTCGGAATAAAACTAGTAAGAAATTAAACAATTGATATCGAGCGCCCCACGCTTTTACCCCAATGACATTGATTTTCTCGTTGAATAAACCTACCGCATAAAAAGAAAACGCACAAAATGTATGCGAAAATTTCATCAATACTTACATATAACTAACAACTTTATCGACAAACTACCAAAAACGTTTTTTCATGCGGGAGAGAGGGACCGCATAAAGAGAAAGTTCTTCCCAAACAAAGTAAATAATTAAATTTTGCATGGAAACATTTTAAAAATATTTAATTTCTCATTGTATACATGGTGAAATTTTCAAAATGCTCATACATAATTCACTGCTATTCATCCTAATCCAAAGCGAGCATCTTCCTGTGATGAATTAATTCAAAATCGCTTTCGTCATTTGAAGATACAATTTCAATCGATTTTTTTTGGCACCATAAAGTAAGTGATAAGTTTTTGTGGCGACGGTCAGTTGGTCAGCTGCTTGTAAATCTGACGATAACCAGATATGTATGATCAAAGCTCTTTTTGGAATTTCAAACTCCTTTCGGAATTCGTATCTATTTTAAGAAAAAGTTTTTCCGATTTGTTAGCAAGCTGGATCCCTGCATTCATTTTATCCTCTCTCAAAGAATCCGGTTCATCTTTTCCTCAAAATCTGGTTTTACATCATCTGTCAAATTATTGATATTGTATAACTGTTATTGAAAGTTCCGTCGTAAAAATTAACTCTAATATACGTTATCCCCATGGCAACCACATTACATCACGATAAAAATATCAAGGTAATCATATTGTAATGTTATCGCCCATCTTGGTAAAAATAAACAACGAGTTGACGCGTCCTATATCAAATTAGCACCTCAGAGGAAGTTACACATTCTGATAATCAGGCCAACGATATATTGTTTTTATCTTTGTGTATTTAGAAACATAGTTTTCACAATGTCTAGAGTTTAATAAATTTATATTGAGTTATCAAAAAAATATTTGCCTAGTTTGTTTTAAAAAAATATATCAATTGAAATATTCTAAATTACTGAATTGGAATTTCAAAGCACACACCATGAACTCCAAGTAACATATTTTCCCATTTTCTACAGCTGAAATATCTACTGAATTTGGGGAAGTGGTTGTAACTGAGATTAAAGGCAAATATACATGGAAAGTGTTCTGTAAAACTTCAAAAACTAGCTACATTTCTTTTCTAAAGGAACAAATAAATAAATTCGACAAAAGGTTTTAAAAATTGGTGGTTGAACTAAATTTATTGTTGGAAAAAACTTGATTAAATAAAAATAAATTAAAGGAGAGATTGATTAGTAAGAAATTCGTATTTTGCAAGAAAACGTATATCCAAACATAGTTAAAAATTGCGTAATATTATAATAAAAAAAGTAACCGCAAAAGATATAGGAAAAAATGTATGTTTATTTATAGCAATATAAAGCATATGATATAACTAATACAAAAGACTATGCAATTATCGTAGAAAATAATTGAATATTGAAAACCGGCCTTAAATCTTTTGCAAATGATTGCATTTTCAAAAAAAAAGATTGAGATTCCCTGGCAAATTTTCAATTATTGAACTATTGTCATTATTTTTGATCTATTAAGATATTCATACTTATTTTCCTTTAATCATTAAAACTGAGTATATCAATGCATAATTTTCTTTTAGGATTTGATTTGGAACCTTAAAAACAATGGTGCTCAAAATTAAGAGAACTTTTAGCTTTTGTCAATCATCTCTAGAACTACTGGACAGATTTTAATAAATTTGGTTCATATATAGGGCTGATATAATGCAATACATATATATATATATATATATATATATACAAGCTTACATTTACAATATTATTAGGATATTCAGTCGACTCTCGATAATTCGAAGTATATGCTCAGTCCTTAGAAAAACTCTTGATATTTCGAACTAAAACAATATATTCTGGTATACTGTGCAGTCCTGTAATAAAGAGGTTGGAGCTTGCAAGTTTTGCGTTGTGTCGTCTCTGCGTGTATCCCCTGTAACTTAGCCCCTTTGATCATCTGTCTTCTACCACTTCTTAGTGTTTTCTGGTTCCTCAGGCCAAAATACACTTTCATTGCTTTTCTTCCTTTAAGTAGACAATAGACCAACCGCACCTGTTGTCAGTAATCCATATTTTTCGTTTAACACATGACCTTGCTATAGATGTGTTCAGAAAGGATGGTCCGCAATTGTAAAGAAGAGATGCGTAGTATTGTGTATGAATGTATTATTTTAATACAGGACTTTTAACTTCTGTATAACATTTATATTGTATACAAATATGTACTTTTCAAAAATATTTTAAAATAATTTTATACATATGTACAATTGTTGCTTTGTTATAGTTTCAAATTTAAATGTGTTAGAAAAAGATTTCTCTTTGTGTATTTTGGGAATTTTTCTAGACCGTAATAATTCGATGTTTTTATTGGTCCTTCCAACTTCGAATTATCGAGAGTCGACTGTATATCATTCAGCAGTTAAAATACACACGCGTGATCTTGCGTAGCACTCATTGATGTCAGAAGGTATGAAACAATAGTTGCAGTATTGAATAAAAATTAGTTAATAGGGAGGTATGGTCCCCCTTTCAGAGATTTACTTGTTATAAAGACAGGCGGGCTTTTGATGATACGAAGTAATTCATAATAAACTATTGCTTTCAAAATTGACAGTTTCAGCTTTTAAAGAACCACATGTTAATTCCTGGTTAACATATTTGTTTCTTGGATAATATAGGTAATGAAATGCAGTGGACGAAACATTTTTCCTACTGCTTACAAACAAAGACAACACGTTCACTACAGAAATTAAAATGCACTATATCATTCAAATTAATGTAGGTCTGAATGTGATGTAATATTTAATTTTTTCATACACTTCCCGAACTACCGAAAAATATGAATTTCATACATGCGATATAGAAATGATTTAAATACACACAATCAATATAAAGTAAGCAGTATTAAAATTTACTTTTGTTAGTACATAATCAGCATGTTTTTTGGTTAATCTGCCCAAGTCCCTCCGTGCCATCTCAACGCCCCAAATTTTCTCTGGGTCATTTACCGCCCCCCTGAAAACCTCAAAGGCCCACGTTGAGAACCTATGTTTTAGATGGTTCTCTGAGGGGGTTGCGAGTTGCATTTGACCTCCCCAGAGCGTCCCCGGTATGCTCTGTACAAGTGATTCCCAAAGTGGTCTAAATCGACCTCCAGGAGTCTATAACGACCTGTAAGGGGTCCACGTCAACGAAAAAATAACTTGGCATCCATGAAGTGTAAGTGAGAGTCGACGATAGTGGCTTTCATTAAACCAAATCGTGACTAATTTTAAAAGAAAATTAATCAAGTGTAAACCAGATTTTACTTATTTAACAAATGTATTTGCTGAATTTAATTAGGTTAATTTGCAGTGGCAACATAAATTTTATTAAAATAAGGACCATCCTTTCAGAGGTACTTGCCAGGATTAAGCTAAAGGATTACAATATCGGACGACGCGAAATTTTCCGGTTTCTAATTTGTCACAGTCAATCAACGAGGAAAATAAAGTTTAAACTTATAATGCCGGTTGGTTCCTGCTTCCCTCTGAAACCCCTTGTCTACCTACCCTCTGACTCGGCTAGGTGTGTGGGAGAAACTGAATAATCAGTAGACATGGATTCCCTCTAATTGTTTTATTGCCACCAAAATATCAAGCAGACACAATAATAATCTAGTTAAGATAACAGATCATATAGTAGAGCGCGGCGGTGAAACTCAATAGCCTAGGGATAATAATACGGACCCTCAACTGATTCCACGATAACTTAAACGAGCTCAATATCAACTACTTCGCGCACCATTGGTGTGATGTGGAAGTTAGAATTGGTGTGATGTGGAAGTTCAGCGCAGGTGTCGACCTCATCACTTGACCATGGTCCGTCGCCAAACGCCCTCGAGTAGCTGAACAGTGAGACGTTAATATTCACTCTCACTCAAGAAATGTAGTGAATGCATTTTTTCATTTTTTAAGAGTTAATTTCAATTCTAACAACTCACAGAGTTTCACAATATATTCGTCATAGTTTATTTTTAAATTTGTGTCATAGTACTTTTTAAAATAATATTCCTTAGCAACTGAATTACAGTTTAGTTTTTACATGTCAGGCACAATATTTTATTCTTGCTTTGGGCAAAAAAATATTGCAGTTCCCATTTTTCTTGAAAATTACGATGCTTATCTTCAGTTTATCTTTTCTTACTCTGTTCTTGAAGATTATGTTTTTATTAAATAACTTTTTAGTTTAATATGAATAAAAACCAAAATTCCCTTTCATTCACAAACTATTGAGTAAACACTGCATTTTGTCTTGGCCATCTTAGGGTTTTTAAATTTTAAAAAATGTTTCAACTGCTTCTGCTCCCTGATTGGAAATTTTAAAGAGAAATACAAGTCGCACGCACGATGAATCATACACTGGTGTCCAAAAGTTAAGCATAAATCGTAAAATGCGAAAAACATGAAGTAAATATTCGTAAAATTATTCCAAATTTCTTTCAAATATTAATTGGGTGAAGAAGAAACATTGGGTTTATGCAAAACTTTTCAGTCGACTACGACCTGCGTGAAACACCGACGCATGTCGGAAAGCGGAGAAACCGATTCACGCAGCATCATAGGCAGTTCAGACAAGTTTCGTGCAACTGCTGTGCGAAGGAAAGCTGTTAACCATCAAACAAGGTGAATGATGGCACAAAGACGCCATTTGGACATGTTTAAGAAAGGAAAAATCTTTAGAATGCTGGAATCCTCACGATCACAAACCGAAGTGCCTCGAATTCTGAATGTGGACCAGTCTGTGATCTCAAGATGTGGCAGAGGATTCAACGAACGGGAGATGTTACCCGACAACCAGTATCAGGTCGACCAAGAGTCACAACCCCTCACCAAGACCGATATCTGGTAATAAGTGCGCGACGTCAGAAGGGCAGTACTGCCAGAGCACTGGGTTCGGCACTCACAGTCGCCACAGGAATATGAATTTCGAGGCAAACTGTTTACAGGAGACTCAATCATGCTGGCCTGTATGTCAGAAGACCATCAGTTTGCATTCCCCTCACGTCTGCGCATAAACGCGCTCGTTTGAACTAGAGTTTGAAACATCAACATTGGAGTGTGGGAGAGTGGGCCAATGTGATGTTCAGTGATGAGTCCCGGTTTAGTCTAAATAGTGATTCTCGGCGGGTAACGATATGGAGGGAACGTGGAATACGTTTTGAACCAAGAAACTTAACGAAAAAACATCATTTTCCATCAAGGGGAGTAATGGTATGGGCAGGCATCATGCTGGACGGCCGCACAGACCTCCATTTCTTTGACACGAAGTCTGTGACTGCTCAAAGATACAGAGACGAAGTTCTTGAGCCTTATGTTCGCTTGTTTCGAGGTGCTGTCGGTCCTGACTTCATACTCATGGATGATAATGCGCCATGTCTCATCGAGCGGTGCTGATTGTTGACTTCCTTGGAACGGAAAACATCCAGTGTATGTCATGGCCTGTGAACTCCCCTGATTTAAATCCTTTCGAGTATGTATGGGATATGCTTGGGAGACAAATTGCAGCCCTTTCGCACCCACCAAGCTCCGTTACAGAACTGAAGAGAGTTCT
Source organism: Trichonephila clavata (assembly GCA_019973975.1). NCBI lineage: Eukaryota > Metazoa > Arthropoda > Arachnida > Araneae > Nephilidae > Trichonephila > Trichonephila clavata. The sequence continues at coordinate 55,026 of BMAO01037117.1, forward strand.
CCAAGAAGCTTGGGACCGTTTGAGTCCACAACTCATTCATCATCTCATAGCAAGTGTGGTAGCAAGTCTTTTTATTTGCTTCCTTATTTTTTACTATTTTACACTCGCCTATCACGTTTCCCGCCATTCTGATTTACAGTTCCTTCCTTATTCACATAATTATCAATTATGTTTAACTTTTGGACACCAGTGTAGTGAAATTTATAACAAATAATATTCATAAATGCATTTAAGAATTTAATAAAAATTAATTTATTATAGTAAAATTAATGAAAAAAAATTTAATAAAATATTAAAAATTACTTTCATTTAAAGGGTTTTTCTATAATTAATAAGGATTTTTTTTTTCCAAAAAAACAAACAAGAATAGATAACAGAGAGAGAGGTTAATATGTTGTAAGTTTACCGGAAATAAACTTCAAAAAAAAAAAAAAACCCTTTAAAGATTGATTTTGTAAACTGTAATTAATTGTGTAAAATGTCTCCGCGGGCCGCAACCTATGTACTGGTGGGCCGCATGTGGCTCGCGGGCCACGTGTTTGACATGCCTGGTGTAGCCCAACGAAAGCATCTCGAGATCCCAAAAAAGACAAAATTGCTAAAAATAAAGAAAAAAAAAAAGAAATTTAGAAGATTTATTTATAGGTCCAGAGGGTAAAAAAAATGCTTCATATGCTTCTGGAAAGTACTAAAAAAGTAAATACTCAACAAATTACAAATCTTTACTTAAAAAGCTTGTTTTCTCAAAATGTAATATTTTGTACTTTCTCAAAAACTACTTATTATATAATACTCAAATTTTCAGTGAGCAGACTTTTAACAAGTTTACACGTTTTAATGGAGGGAATTAGATATATCTACCAAACCTTTTTAGATGAGACTTTTAAAACTAAATTTTAGGGGAAAAAATTGGACATTTTTTGAAAAATTCGTAATTACTTTATTTTTAAACAAAAAAAAAAAAAAAACTCTTCGCTAAAGTTTTATCGATAGTACACATTATCTTCTGTAAAAAGTTTATCCATGAGAAATAAGTAGTTTCTGAGAAAAAGGTACATAAACTTACGTAATTTAACATGGGCTCCTATGGAGGTGTCAGACCCCCTTAAAAAAGAAACTTATTGGAATGGGCACTAACGAAGATCTTAAAGTTTAGAAATGGATGTCAGCAATTTTGACTTTAAAAAGACATACCTTTTATTTATCCCGAATTATGGAATATCGTGAGGAAGTTTTTATTGCTTTTCTTAGTGAGAAAAAATTTCACCGTGGTTGTCAATCTCGAAAGAAAAAAAATTAATTGACTAAGGAGATTTAGGGTTAAACCTAACAAGAGAGATGTCAAACGTTTAAAATTTGTTATGGAAGCACCAGATTCCCCCCTCCTCATGCTCAAATTTTGAATTAATTAAATTTTAATTTAATTAATATGTTTTTTGTGAAGTTTTAAGTACCATCCTTTACTACAGTTAAAAATTTAAATCTTTTAAAGTAAGTAGCTCTATACCAGCGATCAAAAAGACTTTTAAGTTAATAAATTTGCACAAAAATTCAGTATTAGGTAAGGAAGGCTCTATCTAAAACAAAACATCGCAAAGGGTCTGTGCGACAAAAAATCTTAGGAAACTCTGCTCTGTACGGATGAGATTGAGATCTAACTAGACCATAGATTCCCAACCTTTTTTAAACTAGCGCCACCTTTTCTAGTGAATATTTCGATACCACCCCTTCCCACTCTAGAGAAATAACAGTGTACATAATACATGGTAAAAACAAGAGTTAAATTTTAAAAATTATTCTATTACTAATAGAATATATTTTTAAATTTAATTTTGTTCTAAGGCCCCGATTTTTTTTTACTTGCGAATTTGAAATAACTATTGCCACAAATATATTTAAATGTGTAATATATTATTTATTTTAGTCATAGATAGGATAGTGTTGGAATTGAAACGCTACTGAATTTCTTCTTCATTTAAAAGAGTGTAATAAACGTTTTAGCTTACCTGTTATATAAAGACAGGTGAGGTTTTGATGATACGAAGTAATTCATAATAAACTATTGCTTTCAAAACAAATATCAATGGCAGTTTCAGTCTTTAAAGAATCACACGTTAATTCCTGGTCAACATATTTAATGTTTCTTGGATAATATACGTAATGAAATGCAGTGGAGGAAATATTTTTCCTACTGCTCGCAGACAGAGACAACACGTGCACTACAGAAATTAAAATGCACTATATCATTCAAATTAATGTAGGTCTGAATGTAATGTAATCCTTAAGTTTATCATACACTTCCCGAATTATCGAAATATGTGAATTTTCGTACATGAGATATAGAAATGATTTAAATACATGCAATCAACATTAGGTCAACAGTATTAAACTTTACTTTTGTTAGTACATAATCAACATGTTTTTAGTCTTTTTAAGATTATATTTGGTTAACCTGCCCAAGCCCCTCCGTGACATCTTAACGCCCCTTGATTTTTTCTGGGTCTTTTATTGTCCTCTGAAAGCCTCAATCGCCCACGTTGAGAACCTATGAACTAGACAATCCATCCCGCGAATAACCTCACTTTCCATAAATTCGTCGACTAGATGAGCTCTACATGCCTTTTATCCATTCCAATGAAATCAGGGCCAACTGCACCCAAGAAAAGGGCAAACATAGGTCTCCAAGACCTCATCCCTATACCTCACAGCAGTCACAGTGCCTCTTGCAAAGACATGGAAGTGTATGCGGCCATCCAACGTGATGCCTGCCCAGACCACCAAGCCTCTGCTATCATAACGTTCGATTTCTCGGACATTGGAGGGCAGGTAGCGGGTCCCTGATTCTCTCCATATATTTTCGCGCTATTTTCATATGCATACCAAATTTCATTAAAATTGGTCCAACAGTTCTAGAAATAAGGCCCAGTGACCGAGTAGTAGCGTGTCGCACTTCCACACCCCAGGTCCGGGGTTCTATCCTCGGGCTAGGAAAGGTCGACTCAGCCTTTCATCCTTTGAGTACAGCGATTCTCAACCTGCGGCCCACCAGGCCTCTTGAAGTGGCCCGGTCATGGCCCATTGCTCTGAGAAATTCATTTATTTATGAAAATTTGGTGGGAAATTCTTTGTTAAAAAATCAAATATATAAATTTTGCTCTTTGCTGTAGATGTCGTATGGGGGCGAATTGATATTTTTTCCCTTCTGATTAGTGATAATAGACAACAGTGGAGTAGCGACCATTTTATAAGTGGAACTAATTTTTAACCATCTTTCATATCTTGCGAGCGAAAAATTTTCGAAGAAAATAGTTTCAAGACAATTGGGAAGTTGGCTATTTTGTAGTGAGAAACAAGCATGGTTCAGTAATTGTTTGATTTGTTACAAAAGTGTTGTATTTAAAAAATACCACTAAACAGGAGAGTCATTCAATGGCACTTTGCTTTGAAGATCTCTTTCAAGAGGTGATAAATAGGCTTTCTTGAATAATCTTTACAACCGCAAAAAAAGTGTTTTGTCGGTGGTAATGTCACAGTGGTAACAAAGGCACCCCATGAAATTTGTTATATTATTGATAATCATATGAAACAGTTTACTTATGCAGTAATTGTGAAAGAGTGATTCGTAATTGCACTTTAGAAATATTTAGTGACAAAAATAAAAAAATAATAATTAAACAAATCAAAATAGGAGTTTTACTATTTTGATCAATTCCCACATTTTAAATTTTCTGTTATCTTGGTCTAAAAGGAGTTCTCCCGCCCCTTTCCATTAATTCTCATGTTGCGGCCCGCGTGAAATAGCCATTATATGTATGCGGCCCGCAAGAAATAGCTAACATATGTATGTGGCCCGGGAGAAAAAAGGTTGAGTACCCCTGCTTCAGTGGGTCGGTAAATGAGAACCAAGTTTGCATGGGGACTAAACACTGGGGGTTTCGCTTCGGACTGACCACCTGATCGGGACATCTACTTGTGCACCTCAGCTCCCAATGGTTACGTATGCTGAGATGGGCACAGTAGGCCTTTGACCTCATGGGCTGTTGCGCCATTGGGTTTAGTTTAGTTCTAGAGATAATCGACGAAAGCTAAAAAATTTCTTAATTTTGAACACCAGTGCACTCCCTATTATTTTTGCATTGAAATTTTTTCAGTATAGAAACTGAAATTTCAGATATATTATCTATTAAAACAACACTTAATGCTTGAAACAATGATTACATACTTTCTATACTTTTTGTTGCGTTTTTTAATCAGAATCATTTAAATGATAGACTATCGCGGTAAATCATTTCGTCATTGTTGGCAAACTGAGAGGGAATTTCCCCAATTTTCTTCTCGTGCTGTTTTACATTTGTATTGATATTGGTTAACTTGGGTTTCACTGAGAGCTTTTAACACTTAATTGCCCAAGGAAGTCATTTTGACTGCTTTTTAGTTTTGATTAGGAAAAAAAATTATGTATAATTCCTTAAAATTATGTGAATTTTTCTACAACATATAAATGCGTTTTTCAATAAATGAAGTTGCCTTTTTCCTCTTTTATTTCGTGGTTTATATATTAGTTATACCTATATTGCCCAAAAGTAGTCATTTTGACTGCTTGGGAAATTTAAAATAATCAAATGACTTTTATTATTAAATGGAGTAAATTTCTTCGGCTCTGTGGTTAGGTTAGGTGGAAGTTATTTTGATGCTAGCATTACAACTTCGTCTCTTTCTGCATACCTTACAGCCCTATCTCTCCTACTTCTTTTCGTTGATGCAGTCCTTCTCCACCACATAAAAAAATTTTTCTGTAGTATTTCGACGAATTTGTTTGTTATATATAAGAATTTATAAAATTTTCGAATATTTTTTGTGCTGTTTTTTTATGCGGTTCATATCTACCACACAGGTTTAACCGTATATACACACACATATATGTTCATATACGCGCATATTCACATGCATACATGTATACTTGTTCACACAATCATCAAACCAAATCTTATTTTTCCTGCAGTAATTTTTCACAACATTGAAAATTTTTTTTTAAAAGGATGACTTTTAAAAGAATTTTTTTTAAAGAAAAGAAAAATAAACACACACAGAGGAGAGAATTGTAGAAAAATACAAAAAAATTGCCCGCGTAATCACATTTGTTACGAAATCTTTATTTCTAATTATAAATTTTTACTTCTGAAAAGATTCTTCCCAAAAAGTTTATCCAAAACATTTTAAAATTTTTATCCCAGTCCTCTCGCCTCTATCAAAAGGATTAATTTCATCTCTTTTCCCACTAGATCATGGAACCAGCTTCATCCAAATGAATAATTTCTGACTAATTTGCTTGTACTTTTCATATTACATAAAAAAAATCTGCTGATTTAATCTCATGAAACATTACCCAACAATAAGAAACAATTTCACTTGTATTTAACATATCTCCTACATCTCCATAAATATAAAATTCGAAAACAGATAAATAAATATTTGAGATAACATTTTTTCATAATTCATAATCAGATTATAAAACCTCAAAGAAAAAAAAATTCCATTATCATCATGCAATCAATATCAGGCCGTGACGGCGTATCAGAAAACCGATGACATATTTCAAATAGCTGGTCCATTTCTGCACCTACTTTTCTAATCCTATTGTTATGAAAGCTATGTAATGCACGAGAAAGCGCTACAAGTCACTTTGTAGCGGTTACTTTTCAAAGACCCTAATTGTTACCGTTTCCTATTGTTATATTTTATTAAAGAAAGAGTTAGCAAATTGCTGTAAAAAGACATACACTTTCATTGTCTAGTAAGGAAACAAATGGATGGTTATTTACATTTTTTTAAATAAAAAAAACATGATTACAGTTAAGCATAAAATGTCACGCTGGTTTCAAAATGATTATTGAATTGTTGTGATGAAGTGATAAAGATTACTATTACAACACGTGAGATACACACACAATCATAGAAAAGAGTTAAAAATAAAACTCTTTAATCTTTTTCCTGAAGAAAAAGACGGCCGTGGTGGCCGAGTGGTCTAGGCATCGGATCATGGCTAGCGTGTCATGAGTTCGATCCTAGTACCACTAAAGATCCGCCGTGTAGGGGAGCGATGCACGTTAAATCTGTCGAGAGCTCAAACGTCCTCCCGTTGGTGTTGTGTGGTAGTTAGGAGAGGGGGTGCCGGCTCAGGTGTCGTCCGCGTCACTTGACCATGGTTCAAAATTACGCGGACCGTCGCCAAAAAGCCCTCTTGTTGCTAATCAGGGCGACGTTAATATTCACTCACTCCATTTACATCTTTTTTGAACAACAAACTTTGCAGTGTCTTGTAGGCTGACGTTTCGCAGGAGAAAGAGCAATATGGGATATAAAATACCATTCAGTAAGACGGGAAGAGTTATGCACGGTAAGCAGGGGCTTACGGTGCATAACTCGGGGCGTCTTAAGACTTTTTGAGGCTCTGGGTCCCTACTCAGTAGTCCCTAGGCCCCTACATAAATGTAAGCCCCACCTATGACCCTTAAAAGTAGACAGTACGTAGCATACGTTGTCAAATTGACAAACAATAACCTGAAACAAATAAATGTGCAGAACTTACAATCGCACAAACCGGCTCAACTGACTGCACCCTTTTGACTGAATAAGTAATGATGGTGTACAGTGGTGCACACAAGGGGGGTGTCCTGGGGGTCCGGACACCCTCCAAAGCCCTGGAGTTTTTTTTTGCTTGATGATAATTATATATATATATAACGTAAAATTGAATTAAGTACTTGTAATTAACAATTTATTTTATTAATTAATGCTAATTATTAGTTCAATAATTTATTTTTTACTGTTTTTTGTTAACAAAATCGGAAGAATGAATTGGTGTTGTCTTGGTATAGTACGAGTTGGAGGACTTTCGACCATGGACTCCCCCCCCCCCTGAAAATTTTTTGTGTGCGCTACTGATGGTGTATTGTAGAAGGCTTAGACTTGTGTGTGGACATCGATCAGCACATGTAGCCAGATTACATATCGTCAAAAATTCCCCTTTTTTCGCAGAATACAACCGGAAACAACATTTGACCGTTGAAATTATTCGAATTATGATCTCATGAAAGCTGAGTCGAGAACGAGACGAGGCACTGGACTCATGCCTTAAGACGTCCTGGTCTGCCAGAATTCTCTTATCCAGAAGCTGTATCCTATTTACGTAAAAGCTCTTATACAACTTGGATTCGAAATTCTAAAAATGAAATACGTTTCCCAACTACATTTCTGTTAAGTAAAAATGAGTACCACAGTACCCTGTCTAGTAAATGTAAAAATATTTTTTTATGATATTTTTTCTGGTGTTTCGGAATGTTGGATGAAAGGGGATGTTTCCTGATCAGCCATCTACACCACCCATAGTAAATTATCCAAAAAATTATCCCGTATAATGCTCGGGCTTGACAATTTTGGAGCACTAATGCCATGCCAGAGTTTATCTCGGGAAGACTATTTTGGAGTGCTATTGCCATGCCTCAGATAATCTAAATCAGTACTACCCAACCATTTAACCACTACGGCCCAGTGAACGTTTGATAACACTAAGCAACGTCAAAATTGTTTCGGGCTCAAAAATAGTCTATTATGAAGTATTTCGATCTGCTAAACATGAAAATCATAAAAACTTCAGGTTAGCTCTTGTTTCCAAGAATCAGAACTCGATATTCATAAATAGCTGTATTTCTACTCATCTTTACTTTCTGTGTATAATCTTTTTGTTGTTCGTTTGAGTGGTTAATGGGAAGCTCTTGCCTCTGGAACGATTTTTATTTCAACGAAAGGTGTAACCGCACCACCTTTCTACAGGTGTGTTTTGAGTCTAACCCAGAGCATCAGTAGAACAAAGAACAGGCAACAGTGCACGATTCAAGTGATATTCGCTGTTTTTTGTCATATTTAGGTCTCAAACATAAGTGTGGTAAAAGGATTTTTAGACAGCAAAAAGGATGAGAACTATCAACAGTTGGTGAAAGAACTCTTACAAAATTTTCATGACCCAGGATGCAATATGTCTCGAAAGATCCATTTTTTATATTCCCATTTTGATTTTTACCCTAAAAACTGCGGAACTGTAAGTGATGTGAACACGGTGAAAGATTTCATATAAAGATATCCCAGCAATGGAACGTATATATCAGTGTCGTCGGGATGAATCAATGCTCGCAAACTACTGCTGGACATACTACTTGGGCTTCGATATACAAGAGGCAATTCAAAAGGATATGTTCACAGGAAATAAACTAATGTATACTACTGATTGCTGATTATGACCACGGTTTCTAGAAACATGACTTTTTGTACTGTATGTATTAGTAATGTTTTGTTCTTCAAATTTACCAATAAATTGATGGATGGGCTGTGGTATATCTTAAAAACAAGAGCAAATAAATAAATTTCATTTACACATTCATTTTTTTCAACCCAAAATTAGTAAGAATAGGCTATTTAAAACTAGGAAACAGACAAAAATTTTTTTTTTTTTGCCAAGTGTAATTTTACTACGGCCCTCTGACGGGGAGAGGACACGTTGATTGTTTATATTTTAGATTGCTTTGATTTAACAATTTCAATTTAATTGTATTTAAATACGCTTTTATAACAAAATACAGTTTCACCAAAAATGAATATATAGTGATTTCCATGGAAAGTACAGGAAACTCTACACCACAGTAAATAAAATAAGAAATACACCACAATAAATAAAATGGAAACAATTTAATGTTCCTGGGGTGGTCCGGTACCGTTTGATCCACGGATCGGTACCGGTACTCGGCTCAGGGGATGGGGACCACTATTTCAAATCACCCTTCTATCAACATCGTCAAGGTCGCGATAACCGAGTGATTATGGTCTTGAACTCGTGGCCGGCGTTCATTGTACTGCCATTGAAGACCCCAAGGTAGGGGGTCTTATGCACTTTCAACCTCTCAAGGTCCTCCTGTTGTATGATGGGGAAGTTTGGAAAGGGCATGCAAGCTCAAAAATCATTCTAGTCGCTTGAGTGAATGTAAAATCGAAAATTATTAGCCCCAATAATTGGTCATTCGGCCTCATGGTTCAATACTTCTCCACGATAACGCTCGGCCTCAAACGTCGTACAAAACATTCGAAACGAAATGAATTCAAATATAAATTTTTACAGCGCGCAACTTGAAACACGTTTGCATCCCTTCTAACCTGTCACCCAGCTAGAGGTGTGGAAGGAACTAAAGGATCACACGACATGATAAATTTCAATTATTTTATTTATCACTATAATCAACTCAAATACAAACAACACTATAAATAAGATAACTCAAATCAGTAATAGAACAAATAGGGAGACGAGATTCGCGTTGGGGAGAATATATCCAATCACGTAGCTCTACCTTTAATATTACTTTACAGAGCTTACGTATTTAATGACCTCACTGTTAGTTTATCATTCTAAACATCGACTTGATTTGAGATCACAATACCTGAACTCTTGCAGTTTTCTATTCAATTTAAGTTGACTTCAACACTTCCCGCTAGCTAATCTTATCACTTTCTTATTATCCAAACATCTGGCTTTTTACTTTGTTTATGTATGCATTTCATTGCCAAATTACTTCACTTCTAATCTGTTCACAATTCACTAACCTCAAACACGCGAAGAAAGAATATATATATTAAATTTGCATATCACGTTTTCTACTTTTTGGAGAAGATTGATTAAAAATGCTGAACCAAAAGAATTCACAAGAGGGTTAGAAGGACGCGTATAGATCCGTCGCAAACTTATTCACCGGATCTTTCACCAACCGACATTCGTTTTTTAACCGTTTAGAAGTTTTTACTGGCCAAACAATAAAATAGCCGCCCATCCGGTATAGTGGTTAGAGTCGCTAACTGTGGTGCCGCAGGGACTGGGTTCGAATCCCGGAGAAGTCATGGATGTTTGTGTTGTAATCTTTCCTTTGTATTGTAAACCCCCGTGTTGTACATTGTGTGGTGCACGGGGTTTCTAAATGTTCTCAATAAAAAAAAATAAAAAAAAAGAATAAAACAGTAAGATAGTGTAAACAGGTGTGAAAAATTGCATATCAGAGTTTATTGACTCTACAAATGAAAATTTCTTTGAGACAGGCATCTATGCTTTAAAATCTCATTGTCAAAGGTGCATTGAAGCAAATGGGGCCTATTTCGAATAAATAAACAGTTTTTGAAAAAGATATGAGCAGTTTTATATATTCACTTAAAAATGCGGCATTTCACAAGCACCAACCAAAATAAATACAAATCGAAACCGATTTCACAGATCGCGTGTCTAATGCGTCATTAATTCGATCTTTCATCGAATACCGGTAAAATGCGGATGTTTATGATGTGAATTCTTAGAGGACCTTGAGTTTTTTTTTTTTCTAATCTGAGGATTGTCCTTCGTAAGAATTTCTAGCAAAAAGAAAACACCAGAATACAGATTGCCTTTTTTCCTCTCTAAAGTCTCTTAATAAGGTCAGAAGGCAGACAAGTCGACGGGTAGAATAAGAATTGAATTATTCTTGCACGCGTTAAATGATTACGAATTTAGATTACAATGTTAAAGAGTTCTATAATCCTCTAAGGTCATCGGAGAGTTTTGATCGATCGTGAGTGCTGTTTACTAGTATTGAAGAAAACTGGAAAAGTATTTGTGAAGGTAGACTATGGGTAGGTTCCTAGGTGTTGAGTAGGGCAGTGCTTCTCAAACTTTCAATATTTGCGAGCCAATATTCAATCATAATTTTCATCCCCCCCCTCCATACAATAACAACACTTATGTATTGAATTCAATAATACTATACTATACATACTATAATACTATACATTAATACTACATACTATAATATACATACTATACATTAATACTACATACTATAATATACATACTATACATACTATAATATACATACTATATAACTATACATACTATAATACACATACTATATAACTATACATACTATAATACACATACTATATAACTATACATACTATAATACTATACATACTATATAACTATACATTGGCGCTAAAGCTACAGTACTTTAACCTCTTAAGTGCCACCGGCGGATATAAACGTCTCGCTCAGGCAAAGTGTTAATTGCCCCGGACGTATATATACGTCTTTCTGAAGTATGATCCTTTCTGTGCACTGATATTCATAAAATTATTCCGAAGGTTTCGGAATGCAATAAAAAGACAGTGAGAAGGATTTACTTATTTCAGAGAATTTGCTTATTTATTCCTTTTCTTCACCCCCCCTACCTCGTCATCCCATACGCACGCCTACGTGGAAAACAGCGGTATTGGGGAGCGAATCCCTTATTTCAATTGGCAGTTAAGGGATTAATTATAAACCATACGAATTATCAGGATAAGTGTTGATTTTTGTATATATTTTTATATATGACAAGCCCATGGGGATTAATGGTCATTATTAAACTTGTTCTTAACTTAGTATTGCTAAGTTAATTATAAAAAACGTCAGAGTATTGATCCGTTTATAAATGTATTATATCATTGTAAATGTGTATTTATTTCTTATCAAGTTAGAATGTATTTTGTTCAGAAATTTTTTAAATAATCTATTGTTTTCGGCTTTTTAAATATGCTCGCACCTCTTTCGTAGAGTTTTTACGCCCACCCCTAGAGGGGAGCGCACCTCAGTTTGGGAAACGTTGGAGTAGGGAGTTGGCAACCTTGTAGTTGTAGTGTGCCAAGCCAATCTATCAATATGATTCAGAATGCTGTACGATAGGAAATATTTGAAAGAATTTGATTCCCGCTGCAATGCTGGCAGAATTACGGAATAGGGGTCAAAATTACATATTTGGTGTTTTATTATATACTAGCCGTTATCCACCTGCTTCGTTGGGTATTTCGTGATGTTGTATTAGTATACACGCACATATTGTTATTATTATTACATCTAAATCCTAGAATTACGCGTTCGATTATATTGAAAACATTCTAAAACTCTTACTTCTTGACTTAAAAGTACAGGAATTGAATTTCTAAAATTGAAGTAGAATTATGTTTAACGCTCCCATTTCCCCTTCTACCTCAAATGGAATTCCACAAAACCCATTTTTAGGGGATCTCTATCCAACAAAATAAACATGCTTGCCAAATTTCAAATCCAAGTCTAATAGTTTAAGTTCGGAATTTTTTTATTGATATGCAACGCAACCTCCCTCGCCCTATGATAGTTGATTTACGCAAAACCCATTTCTTAGAAAATTTAATCAAAAAGACAAAAGAAACACGCGTACCAAATTTCATTACTGTAGATCTAGCAGTTCGAAAATAGGAATTTTTTTTATCTGTACTATTAAAAACTTCTTTGCGGACTCAAAGTTTTTCATATGAGGAAATTTTTGTTCACCTAAATATGTAGAATCAAAGGCAAATGACTTCCAGCAATTTATTTAAAATAGCTTCGATTTATTGTTAGAGTTATTTCCCAGATTTTTTCATAATTCCGTAAATTTTGCATTCCATAATACTGAAGATGTCAGTTCAATAAGCTCCATTTCAAAATTATCAAATATCAAATTTTATCCACTTAAAAATTGACTGATTTATAGAGTTCACTGAGAATTGTACCTCGTGCCAGATTTTGCATGCGGTATAAATTCTGGTTAATGCTGCAAGATATTAAAAATTCCCATTGCCTTTTATATAGCAAAAGTGTTTTATAAGTTTGTTTACACTGCATGAAAAACTTCAGCATTTGACATTATTCTGTGGCAGTGTATTCAAAAGAAAATCACAAATTGTCTCGGTAAGGTTCAAAACGTTCTGCGTAGAATGTTTTGAAAAGACTCGAAATGAAGTAATTGTGGAACGCTAGAATGATGAATTGCAAAAATACACGAGGCGCAAATCTCTTAATCTCCGGTTTGTCGAAACGAGCGAGCCATCCTTGCACCAACTGCACATAATTAATGACAGAAGTATTGATCGGTTTGCTTCAGCCAATGGGAATGTAATATCCAATCAACCGCTTGTATTTTTCATTTTGCCAATTGAAAACTGTCTGAGGTCGCTTTTGAGGACTGGTTCTAAGATGTTATTTGTCCAATCACATTTTTCTAAATTGTGAGCCATTTCTTGCTTGCAAAATAAATGAATTAACACGTTTTGCGGACCCCCTAGCATACCTTAGGATAGTGGTCTTCAACTTGTGACCTGCGGGTGACGAATGGCCCACTGAAAGTATTTCATTGGCCTTTCATTTGAATCTGATGCAATTAAAAAAAATTGACTTGTTTACCTTTTGTCGCAAAAAAACGCCATTTTTTCTTCTTTTATTCTTGATATTTAAGACATTTATGGTATTGACGGTCTACTAGTTTTAGTGTATTTTGAGTTTATGTTAGCACCAATGGATATTATTCTCGAGAACGGCAAGACCCTCTCGTGGTTCCTAGCCTCGAAGTAACTGTTCGAAACTAAACCAGTAGGGCTGCCAGATACAATGTAAAATATAAACAATGAAATTCTACAGACCCTGTTAGGGTTCTTGTATGCCACTAGATGGCGCTATTTAAATTAAAAGGCGTGTACTTTTGCTTACCCGCCAGAATGCAAGAACAAAAAAGAATTGGTAAGCGGCTGAAAGGGCCAATCGCTCTATGTGTGTGTGTGTGTGTTATCGATATTTTTTATATATTTTATTTGAAATAAAACGATTTGAAAAGAGATCAACAGACCCGGACGCGATTCCTAGCCTCGAAGTAACTACTCGAGACTAAACCAGTAGAATTGCCAGATACAATGTAAAATATAAACAATGATCTTCTACAGAGGCAGTCACCACACATTTTGATATGCTTAATATCCATTTGAGATAAAATTTTCTTAAAATGACGAATTTTTCTAAAATTTCATATTGCATTTTAAATAATTTTAAATATTAAAAAATTGACTCCATAAAATCCCAGAAGTTTTGAGAAGAAAAGGTAGACTTTTATCTTAAACACGCAAAGTATTTTAATTCGACTTCCATTAAACGTTTTTGAGACTGGTACATATGTAAAAATCTTTAAAACTATCTTTTCCCTTAGAATCAGTTGTAGTCTTGTAAAATAAGTTTCGCGTTAGACTAACCAGTTGACCAGAACATCTGTCCATACATCTCTGCGCTCAAGGTCACAATAACTGAAATGGCCACAGTAGGTCTTGGCCCGTTCTGGGCTGTTGCGCCACTGAGTTTAGTTCAGTTTTTAGAACAATTTAGGGAAGCAATATTCGAGTCAAGCATTTGACAGTGATTATGAATGTATATGCCTTATGCGAAATTGTAACGACAAGCTTGAATTATTGTATTCTTTATTTATGATTTTTGAAACTGTGCTATCCTATTTTTGCAAGTGTGTTATATGCTTATCGGAAGAAAATTTGTAGTTTTCTAGAAAGTTCTAGTAGTTAAGTAGAAAAGTTCTAGAATACATACATTACGATTTACACTGAAAGAGCTTGCTTGTTACTTGCGTGCACCTTTCATAGATCTGAAAGACGATTAGCAATGCATAGAATACGTTAAGATGTATTAGAATAACAAAACAGAATACGTAAAGACGTATAAGAATAACAAAACATAGAATATGTAAAGAGGTATAAGAATAACAAAACATAGAATACGCGTAAAGACGAATAAGAATAACAAAACATAGAATACGTAAAGACGAATAAGAATAACAAATCATAGAATACATAAAGACGTATATGGATAACAATGCATAGAATATTTAAAGACGTACAAGAATGGTAATACATGGAATACACAAAGGCGTATAAGAATATTAAGAAATAGAATACATAAAGATGTTCAAGAACGATCCAGGATGTAATGGTTTGAATCTGAAATATAAATCGTATGATTAGGACTTAGGATATTGACAATAATGATTGGATTCGAGAAGTAGTATTTAGCTCAGGGGTGGGCAGACTTTTAAATGACACTATCTACGTCTAACTTTTTCAAGGTATTTGCGGTCCACTCTGTGGTGTAGGTGTGACAAGCAAAAAAATAAAAGCTCAATATTTATATTATAAAAATAATACAGAATATATGTGCTTACCTATATAGCTACAATACAAAAACTTACACTTTTATAACTGTGTTTTAACTAAAACACAAAATACAAACATAATAATTATACCCACAAATTTAATATCAAATGATGAATTTATAATCAAACAATTTAAATACACCCTAAAAAAATCATTTTCATTTGAAGTTGGTTCTCGTGGTTAAAGTCTCAGCAGAAGACTTAATCTGCATGCTATCCGTACCAATCTTGAATATCTCTGTATATAATTACTAACTGTTAATCTTGCAATGAATTATGTGGTTGTCTGTGAAACGGGAATGATACGTTGTTTTAATTATATCCAACATTAAAAATGTAGATTCACGCAGGTAGATAGAGAGAAAGAACGATGTTAAATGAATTGCAGCTTTTTTGAATAAGGATACTTTACTTCGTCTATTAGATTCCAAAAGTTATTCTTTTAAAATTGCGTCCTTTTGAAGGAGAAAAATTTTGTGTTTCAAGGGAGATAAAGAGAACATTTAAAATATTTCTCTTTCTTACTGAAGTCTTCTTATAAGTCTTACTGAAGTTCCATAAAGTTAACGAATACTACCAGAATATATACATTTCTATTTATAAAAAAATTTGCTAGCCATTATTACACTTTAATGCTTACGAAGTGCATTCAAAATACCGCTTTTATTCATGAGTGTTTCCAGTATTTTGAAAGCACCTGTGTTTTTTTTAGTATGCACGTGTAAGATTTTATGTTTAGGTGGTCACCTCAAGATGTCTTGGCGGTCCACCGGTCGATCACGATTGACTTAATGCCCACCCCGGATTTAGCTAGTAAAAAAAAGAACATATTGAAAATACAAAGAATATTCAGAGGTATATTCAGTAAAAACTCTGCAATTAGGCCGAGCTTTAATCATAACTGTGCCGGTAACACTTTGCGAGTCGGAGGTCACAAAATGTGATACAATGTCAGCGGAATCATTTTTTTTGCAACACACTAAATTAAAACCTACAACTATAAAACAAACAACAGAAGCAATTTTTCCACATGGGTATTAAAACGCACAAAACCCAACTGACATTGAATGCGTTAATCTTTTATATGTGAAGATTAGTATGCTTATCAGCGACACAGAGCGCTAATCAGTGACCTAGCAAAGCTAAAGGAAAAGCTCCATGGCCATTGTTTCTTTTGAAAAAAGGAATGTTGCGCACACATTCTACCAGATTTCGAACGCGCATTTTTTTATTCTTGTGTTGCGGAATGCCGAGGCCGAAACGTTGCTTCGTGTTTCTTCAACCTGATGAACGGATTCGAATGTTTTCACAGGATCCGTGGAATTGCGGATTTAAGAATTCTTTAGGTTCTCGACGTTTTCGCAAGCAGGTGTTACGGTGGTTGATGCGTGGAATTTCTTTTTTATCTTTTTTTTTCCAAAGCGAAACTAAAACCTTAGAATGCCGTTAGAAGGAATATAAAATCGAAACAGTGGATGAGTCTGCAAACGAACAGAATGTGACGAAGAATTATAGAATATTTGAAATTGCTTTCCAGATACTCAGAAAAAATACTGTATAAGGATTTCGAAAAATTAATAACTATGGGATTTAACGTATATGCCATGGTATACTCAGTATGTCGAAGTTAAAATTTATTCTAATTAGAGTGTATATTTGTTTGTGCACAGATTTCGGATCAGAAGACAGAATTTTAAGAAGTGATGTTTTTGAATGTTAAATATCAAAGAAACCTTATCACATACAATGTTAGATTTACTATGTACGCAAATTATACCACTGATGAGTGTATTTTAAACACCTGATGTGCTAAATTACACGGATCATTGGCATTTATCGATCTTTGAACATTGAAGTGGTATCTCTCTCTCTCTTTTGGTAACCTAGTGGTCAATGGTCCCAAGCTCAAGCCCTAGACCCATTACACCCTAGAACAGTACTTCCTTTCTCAGTGGCTCGATAGCCCAATGTGGGCCTTGGCCTTCTCAAGAAGCCTTTTCCAGGCTAGCTGTTCCCGCTAGTGTTATCCAATTCTTAGTTCTCCAAAGTAGATCTTTTTCTAGGTCATCAATCCATCTAAGATTTGGCCAATTGGTTGCGGATTGAAGACTTTTTTAGTGGTGCAGGTCTTCGTCCATTTTGACAACGTGACCTGCCCTTTAATTTGTTGTATTTTGATAAAGTTAATGATGCTAAATTCTTTGATAGAGCTCGAAATTTGATCTTCTTCGCCACGTTCCATTTTCCTGAAATCCTCCAAAAATAAATCTTAAGATCTTCCTTTCGTAGATGCTTATCACGTTAGAATAGTACTGCCCATCTTTTTATTACCACACACTCGTCAACGTTTGATAATTTTACCGTGGTCCGCTGAGGGTGGGACGTTGATTGTTTTTATCTTTGATTTTTTTAATGTGATGCCCTCAGAATAAAATACAGTTTCCCCAAAAAAGGAACAATTACATTAACAATTTAATTTAACATGGCAGGTTGCACAAACGGAGAGAAATGTACTACAGTAATAAAATGGAAATAATTTAATATTCCTTGAGTGGCCCGGTACCAGTCCACCGCCCGAGGGTTGGGGATCAATGCCCTGGTAGATCCACCATCTAGAGGTGCTAATATGTCGTGGCCTTAAGTCCTCCTGTTGGTGAGAAGTGGGAGTTTGGAGGGTGTAGTGTCAACTCAAGTGTCCTCTTTGTGACTTGACACCAGTTCGAATTATGAGGTTCATCGACAATAGCCTCCATGGTGCTTTGTAGAGCGACGTTCATAAACACACTCTTTCCCCCCCCCCTTGGTCCACGCTTTAAAGAGTATCTCTGACGTATAGAAACACAAATATAAATGACTAGCTGGTATACCCGTTCTTCACACGGGTGAATTGAAAAATTAAGCAATACAGAGTGAAGGATAAAGAAGTTTTTAATGAGTTAATATTACGTGAATTGCAAATTAAACAAAAAAAAATCTTTTTGCATATCTCAGCTGAACAAAAAAACCATATTTGTTAAATTTAAAGTTTGAAGTTCTAATAGCTGATAAAAAGGATATATTTTTTATATTTATAACGCACCGTAACTCTTTTGTGAATCGATTTTTGAAAACACCTTTCTAAGCTAATCTCTGATCAGCAAACGTAACACATTGTTACAAATTTTGTGAAGTGAACGCTTAAAATAGTGTAAATAATTTATATATGGATGTGTAATGCTTTAATATTACTTTCTGTTGTATTTATTTTATGTTAAAATTGCAATATTTTCAAGCAACGCTGTTCCTTACATTGTAATGACAATTCAATGGAAACAGCGAAATGTTGGCGAAAGAGCCAAGTTGGCATCATTTCTGGCGACCCCGTTGGAAACTTGGCGATTGATCGAACGGTGCAGAAGTTGCTTTGATGTTGCGCCACCTGGTGGGGAGCTGCAACAAAGAGGATGACACAAAAGCTTTCTTCACAAAAAAATACATATGCATACCAATTTTCATAGTGGTTGGTTGAATAGCGTTGGAGTGAAGCGATTTCATAAATACAAAAACCCATTTATATATACTAGCTGACCCGACAAATGTTGTTTTGCCAAATAAATTATTTCTAGTGAGTATTTTGGTAGTCAAAAAAAAAAAAAAAAATTAACTCATAAGTGTGTGGGGATGTGGTATATGACTGAAAGAGAATGATGCGCTGTGAACGATGACGGCTTATAAAAGTAACAAAGCAACAAACATTCCTTTTTCGAATTTTTGTACTTTTATAATTTTTAATAAATTTCAAATTACATCTCTATCACAAATTATGACAGTTAAAAAATAACTTATCAGTCTCTTAGTGCAATGGAGTGAACGATATTTTTAGTGTGAGTCCATCTTTAGCCAACACAAACAAACTAGATGATTTACTCACGCGAGAACATGCCCCGTATAATTGTCCGTGTGAAAAACACGGTGTGCCCAAATCTGAGCCCCAAACAGACATCGTTTGGCCTTGAGACTTATTGATTGTCATTGCGAATGCCAATCTAATTGGAATTGCACTTTTCCTGACGCACATCACATCCCGGCTGGCCCATTTTTAAATTTAAGCGCATTACAATGCGGACATTCTATGTCCATAGCACCAATTGCCACATTCGAATGAGCTTAATATTTAACATTGAGCTCATACTCGAATGCTAGACGACGGAATGAATCGGATGTAAATGCTCAATGTACTTGTTGGCGTTGTTGGTCATTTGCTCTGTGTCAAATAGGAATCGACGCGCTTGTCTTTGTTGATTTTGTTCAACTCGTACTTCTTGTGATTGTGATTTACGCAACTGCGCCATATTCACACGCACATCTTCATTATCCTGTTGGATTTGTTCGTCTTTTCTTTGAGCTCTTCTATTTCGCATGGCTGTAGATTTAGTAATTCGATGACCTAAATCAGACCCTTTGCGTCTTGCTGGCATTATTATTGCACAAAATACACAAATAGATCAAATTGAAATACTTAATGCTAGAAAACAGTATACTGATAATGTATCTGTTTTTTTATTATTTTACCTCTATCTTTCACAATTATAAATTGTCTCTTTAAATTGAAAATGATTCCTGAAAATTTTAAGCGCACTGAGTATTACAGTTTTATTAATTAGCGTTTAGTAGTAAATAAACTAATAAATAAGAACTCAAAATGTCTGAAAATATGCAGAAATGGTTTATACAGGTAACACAATAGTTGTTGTTGGTGAGAGCTCGTGACACGTGTTGAAAACTATTGATTTATATGAGATAATTTAATTAACAACGTGAGAACTATCTTGAGCAAAATGGGAATAAATAATTATAGCACTGCAAATTGATGATACATTTAGATTCATAAAAAATAAATTATGGTGGAAAAAATCCTTCAATCATCTGTGCTTTTCGAAATATCATAAACTCTTTCACATGGAATAAAGTTCAACAGAAATATATTATTTAAAACTTTCCTAAATGACAGCGATGTATTTATCTTCCTATAATTTTTCTCTGGGTCTGGGTTTTCTTTTTTCTCTGACAGAATAATATTTTCACATCTGGCACGAAACCGATTTTCGACGCCAAGCGAAACAACAGACAGGGGCTTTAAGGTTTTTAATTAATATCTTTTCAGCTAATTGCAATATCGGAATGAAAAATAGTTTACGTCCTATTCTCAGACCTACTGAATATACGCGCAAAATTTCATAAGAAACGGTCTAGCAGTTTCGGAGGAGTTTGGTTACAAACACTGTGACACGAGAATTTTATATATTAGATTATATGGTATAGAAACAAAAATAGCCTCGTATATTATTTTTCATTTTGAATATTAAATTTGAGGTAAGAGTCATAAAAGTGGATTTTTCACTTACCGAACAAAGGGGCCGATAAAAAAAAGCTATATTTGTACTCGGCAGAATAATAAAAACTCGATAGCGATACAAAATAATCTTCCATATCATCGCACGCACGCGCGCGCACACACACACCATATTTGTTCAAAAGACAAATGAAATTCTAAAATTGTTGAAATAGCAACGCCATACCAGTGGTTTACTACCAATTAAAAGAGAAATTTCCTGCTGTTCATTTAATATTTTAATTTTATTAAGAAGTTAATAATCCTTTTTATTTAGTAATTTAGTGAATAAATATGCATATTATTCCTTGTCACGCGTCAAAATTATTTAATTAAACGCACGAATTGCCGATAACAAAATTTGTAAGATGTATATATTCTATAATAAACCATTATAAATCCATCTTATTTACTAAAATTCCTCTACAAGTTCTAGAATTGTATTTAGTAATGTAATTATGAAAAAAGTCCACATAAAACGCAAGTCAAAAATGTCGTTCACAACATAAAATTCTTATGCAAGCAAAAAATTCATTTATATTTTGACTATGATTAGCAAAACCTTTAATTTCACATTTATAATCTCTCCATATATATTTCTTCTTCAAACGCAAATATTAACTGGAGTGATATACGCAAGGGATAGAGTTAGGGAATCCAAGTACCCTAAAATTGTGATTTTTTCCAAAAATCGACAAATTTTCTTACGATTTTGTTTTATAGGCCCTCTTATTAGCTTTATAAAAATACCAAATGTATTTTCCAAGTGTATTCCGTTCCGTAGAACAAAAACTACACGTGTTTTAGTAAAAGCAGATGCCATTACTTTAAGCAAGATGTCATACTTTTAAACGTGTTTTAATCGAAATTTGTGTTTTTGAAAATGCTCAAACAGAGACAGCGATTGCTCAGAAAGTTTTGAAAATAATTATAACTGAATTTTTTTTAAAAGTTCTGTATAATAGTAGAAGTGTTTTAACCTTCAGATTTAGCAACCACCGTTTTATTATAAAATTTACAGTCCCTCATGTTAATATAAACACTGTTTTTTAAGCAATTTCATATAATAACTGAGATAAAGTCCTCGAGTTTTTGTAAAAATGAAAATCTCTCTTATCCTGAAGGTCATTTAAAAATGAATAGCATAGCAACACATCAGAATTGAAAAATTGAAAATTTGTTTATAAACGTTTGGTACAGAATGGGTTGCGTTTATGTTATTTTTTGGTAAGTTTTTAACCATTTTTTCCCATTTTAGTAATAATAATTTCGTTTTATTTTCTTAATTTTAGCGTATTTTTCTTAAAATGTACACAGAAAACATAAAAAGAACAAAAAAAATCTACATATCTCCATTTTTCTTAAAAAAAGTTGTCGGATATCTTAATAGTGTAATTACTGAAAAATGTTTACAAAGCGTAGGTCAAAAATATCCTTCACAACATAAAATTCTCATACAAGCAAGGAATTCATTTATATTCTGACAATAATAAGTAAAACCTTTAATTTTACGTTCATAATCACCTTCATATATATTTCTTCCTCAAGCACAAATATAAACTGCAGTGACGTACGCAAGGGTGAGAGTTAAGGGTTCAACCTCACCCCCTCCAGTTCAAGGAATTTTTAGCATAAGGAATACGCTTGGGCGCTGACGTCTACGTGATTTTTAAAATTTGACCTCTCCCATAAAAGAAGTCTGTGTAAGCCAATGATTGAGTGAATCTTCAGACTCCGAAAATTTTTGAACTTTTAAATCTGAAAAACAAAATTCGAAGGAAATCCGGTTTGAAATTCGAAGAAAATTCTGAACCCAAACAAAAGATTCCGAAGAATCGCGTTCGATGACAGTCTAAAATAGCTTTGTTGAAAAATATTTTAAAAAAACGTAGAACAAATGACTTGAGACTGGTTTTTGTCAAGATGTTAATGAACTGCGACCTTGAGTTAATGAATTTTCAAACAATAGGAAGATGGATTCATTTTGCAAATGAATTGCGACACCCTTTCTATTAAGAAATATTTGTTATTAATTATCATTTTATAATATGTGTATTGTATTACGAATTTAAGTATTGAATTAATGATTTTTTTCTCGTAACTAATCAATAAGAATATTTGCTGCGGTTGAAAAGTATCAGGAAAGCATTCCTTCAAAATATATATATAAAGGAGAAAAGAGCAAAACTTGCTCATCACGTGAGACTTTCCGATCTTAATAGTTTCCCTATACAGACTAGATATTAGACAGGCATGTTCCTTTTATAAGCTCTGTTAAGACCCATGTAAACGTCTACTTTGGCATGTTGGCGCCATAGCGTGGCGATGTTAATTTGTAAACAAATAAGGGTGACGCTTAGGGTTACCACAGCCATGTGTTTTGTATCAGTTGGAATGCTTCTGTACAACTGTCCTGTTCCTTCCAAAAGACTTCATGTCGGAAGTCGCATAAATAAAAAGAAATTGATTTAAAAACCTTTGGATTTCTTATAAAATTATAATCACTACAGTCCATTAAAATAATAACCTAACAAGCTCATTTTGGGCCCTGGGCGCAGACCTAATGGCCCCCTTGTCACTTTCGGATCGAGGTTTATAATGAGAAAATCTGGTTAAGTCCAGCTTATCTGGGCCCTTCTGGGTCCATCCGGGCCCCTGGGTGCCAGCTCCAAGCGCCCAATGGATAAACCGCCACTGCTTTCATGAAGTGTAGAGATCCGCTAAGTCGCCCATCCCGTATAGTGGTTAGTGAAGCTGTTGTGTCAGCGTTCGAATCCTGGAGAAGGTGTGGCTGTTTGTTCATGTATAGTGCCTATGCGGAACGGGAGTACTCTAACGAATCATCGAGCCGCAAGTCTTCTCGTGAGGTTGGTGGCAGGGGAAGAGAGGTGGGAGCTGGGCCGATTTAGCTTATTTCGGTCCTGGGTGCAGAAGATATACAGGGCCTTTTGACACTGGTGGATTGAAATTTGTAACTGGAAAATCTGGTTAAGTTCAGCATATCCAGGTCCCAAGCACTCAATGGAGAAACCGGTATTGGGTGGGAGGCCTCTGACCACCTTCAGCGCGTTCTCCCTGAAAATTGCAGTTGAACTGCGCCAAATCGTACTGTCACTTGAATGGTGCTCAAAGCTACGGCTAACGACAAGTGTTCATCTAGCCCTTTTCAGCGATGAATTTCGTGGGCCTAGATCTGACACCGTCTGACAGGTGGCATTAGAAACAGCAACAGATCCGCTAAGGGAGGGTTTTGCGAAAATCGACCCCACGGGGTTACGAGGGATTGAGGGGCGTTATAGATAAGTATTCCCGTTTTTTAAATATTATGCCTACAGACTTGAAATTTGGAAAGCATGTTGGTGCTAGTTTGATATCATGAGCTTACGGGCCAAGTTGCTGTTTATGTACGCCAAGATGGACGATAGTATTACAATATGGTTATTTTTGATGTTTTTAAGATCTGGCAATGCGGTTACCATAAGGATAACGCATATTACAGTTAATTTTCATTGTTTTTTCGCTTGGGTAACCCTATTAATTTCAGACGATTATAATTCAATTTCTTTAAAAATTTAACCATTTTAAATTGCATTTGTTCTTAAAGCCATCTGATACAGTCTTCTGTTGTATTTTGTGCTATTTTCGAATATGGATATTTCTAATATCATGAATGAGTACCACACAGGATAATTTTTAAAAAAAATGTCCTAATGAGTGCTTTTAATTATTGCTATAAGTCACGCGTGCATTTTTACTTCATTTTACTTTTTAAAAATGCTTTTTTGAACGTTCCTTGTGTTTGATGAAATTAATTGAAGGAACTTGAAGTTTTAGGAGTATATTGTAAATTTTCACCATTTTTTTTATTTTTATTTTTAATTTTAATGTATGTTATGTGATTATTTTATTAATAATATAATATAAAAATGCAATTATTATTTTATGTAATAATATAATCTTTTCTTTATTTATAATACTTATTTTTTTATATTTTTCATACATATTGTTACATATTATGTTAGTTAGCTGTAATTATTATGTTATTTATAATTATTTTTATGTAATTTATAATTATCACATGTTATATGAGTATTCTTATTTATAACTTTTTTATATTACAATATGATTCTTTTTTTAATTACTATTAAATTACATTATATTATTATATATAACAATTATTACTATATAATATATGAATATTGTATATAATAATAATTACTATAAAATTATAAGATTATTATATACTGCATAATATTACTATAATTAAATTAGAATTTTTTAAAAATTATATTGATATTCATTATTTATTAATTTTGGTTATTCTCCCTCTCTTCCTCTATTCTTCATTTGAAATAGATTTCACTGTATTTTAAAATAGTTCTTTAAAAAATTTTTTCCTGACAATTTCTTACCACTAGGCTGCCATTTTGGATTCCATTCCAAAGACATGTGCTGCTTGGCGCGTAGACCCTTGATATCAAACTAGTTTCAGCATGTTTTGTTGAGTAGAGTTTTGTTGAGAGATTAAGTTTTTTTGCGAAAATCGACTCCCAAGGAGGTTACGAGGGGTTAAAGAGCCTTAAAGATAAATAGTTTCGTTTTGAACTACTTGACCAATTGACTTGAAATTCGGCAGGCATGTTTCATGGAGTAGAGATCCGCTACAAAAGGGGATTTTGTGAAAATCTAGTATGGGGGAGGCTGTTACGGGAGCGTAAAAGATTATTTTACTTCAATACTCGAAATTGAGAAGCCCTATCCTTTTTTAAAACAAGAGGTGAGAGTTATAAGAAAGTTTTTCCAATACAATCGAACTCTGAATTCTAGAACCTAAATATCAATAATTTATAAATAGTTTATATTTATAGAACATCGTTTAATATCCATCAAAGCGAACGGATAACGGCAAGCACATTTATAAATAACGCTTGCAAACTTTTATTCAATATTCTTAGAATTTATATAAACTCGTGGAAACATTTAAGAATTTACTTCATTTTATCGCGAGAAAATAAATTGTTTAATGCAAAAAGAATTTTTTTCAACTCTCAATTATTCTAAAATGACGAGTATAAATTGAGGAAAGAAACATGCATTAAGTTTGTGTTCCACAATCCAATTTCTGTCACAATTTGGAAATGTAGCAAAATGATTCTAAAGACGCCTGTTTATCGAAAGCAATAATATTTGATTTGCACTCAAAATCGAGGTAATGTTGACTGTTTTTCATTGAAGTGGTGTTTATTGTGAATTCTAACCAACTGGCTAGACTACAGAGGTCGGCAAACTTGTTGCTGTGTTGTGTCACACCAATATACCTATTTCATTCAGGGTGCCATGCAGTAGGAACAATTGAAAACAATGGATTTCCTCGCCAATGCACGCAGAGCTAGGGAATAGAGGTCAAAAATATAGATTTAGAGTTTTATCATGTATTAATTATGCACAGTGGCGCACACAAGGGGGGGGACGTCCTCGGGTTCAGACCTCCCCTCATAGCCCTTGAGTGTCCATGGTAGCCAAGTGGTCATCATGACTAGCGTGTCATGAGTTCGAGCCCCAGTACCACTGAAGACCCACTGTGTAGGGGAGCGATGCATGTTAAAATCTGTCGAGAGCTCAAACATCCTCCCGTTGGTGTGGTGTGGCAGTTAGGAGAGGGAGGTGCCAGCTCAGGTGTCGTCCGAGTCACTTAACCATGGTTCAAAATTACGCGGACAGTCGCCAAAAGCCCTCGTGTAGCTGAACAGTTTGACGTTAATAATTCACTCACTCATTCACTCCCTCACCCCTCATAGCCCTTGAATTTTTCCTCGATCAATTATAATCCTATGTATGTAGTATGTAAAATTTAATTAAGTAATTTTTTATGAATACTAATAATTTATTCACAATAATTAATTTTTTACTATTTTTTGTTCCCGAAAATTGATAAAATCAAAAGAATATGTTAGTCGGCGTATTGGAGTTTGATACGAGAATGGTGGGCTTTCGACTTTGGTCCCCCCCCCCTCCTCTGAAAAGTTCCTGCGTACACTACTGATTGTAGATTATCTAAGATATTAACATAAAAATAAGTAGCATAAAATATATATCTATTCCTGCAACATAAATGTTTGGTCATTATTTATTATTATCCCTAGGCGTCACCCATATTTGTTTACAATTTAACATTCTAATCTTCGCCAAGCTGTGGCGTCAACATGCCAAAGTATACTTTTACATGGGCATTAACAATAAATAAAAAATTTAAATTGTACATATGCATAGAAGGATTAAAAAGTTCCAGGACTGAACCTATATCTTAAAAAATATTACCAGTTAAGTTGCTGAAACACACCCTCCTTCGAAATAATAAGACCCTTGAGCAAAAACACACTTTTGCCATGGCTTGTTAAGTTCATCGAAACATTTCTGGAATCCGATTTTAACCATGTCCTTTAATTCAACCCGCGATGTACTTTCAGCTTCAGCTGCAGATTGAAATTGAAGACCCTGCAAGTGACGCTCCCCCTCGAAACGCGTTACATCCCTTCTACCCTGTGACCCAGCTAAAGGTGTGGAAGGAACTAAAGGATCACACGACATGATGAAATTCAATTACTTTATTTATCACAATAATCAACTCAGACACAAACAACACTTTAAACAAGATAATTCGAATCAGTAATAGAGTAAGAGGGAGACGAGATTCGCGTTGGGGAGAATATATTTAATCATGCAGCTCTACCTTTAATATTACTTTACACAGAGCTTACGTATTTAACGACCACACTATTAGTTTAATACTCTAGACATCAACTTAAGATCACAGTAGCTGAACTCATGTAGTCTTCTATTTAATTCAAGTAGACTTTAACAATTTTGGAAAGGTAATCGTATCATTTTCTTGTTATCTAAACTTCTGGCTTCCCTACTTTTTGTTTACGTATACACTTCACTACCACCTTGCTAAATATTCATTATTCACTTCACTTTCATCTACTCACAATTCACTAACTCTTAAACTCGCTCAGAAGGAATATATATAATAAACTTAAATTACATATCACTTTCAGGAGAAGATTGGTAAAAATTTCTGGCCCAAAAGAATATCCAAAAGGAGTTAGTTGAAGGTCGCGTATAGATCCGTCACAACCTTAAGAAATATTCTGAATTTTCTGGGAGCGAAATCGGGGGGGGGGTAAGAAGGGAGTAAGAAGTTGTTTCCATTTGCCCCCCAGCGTTGTTTGAAGCATGTTCTTACGTACCGCCGCAGAAAACTTTTCAATGTTTTCAGAGATGCGGGAAGTCTATGGACGTACAGAGCGTTCGTCGTCTTTCACACTTTCCCTGCCTTATCTAAAACGTCCATGCGACTCAAAATCTTGCGTTCGTGATAATGTATTAATGTATTCAACATTTCGTAAGTCTTCATAGCATTTTTTTCCCGCCAACACAAAATTCGATATTATTCTCTGCTCAACAAACGCAGTTTCAACAAAGCATCCACCTATAAAATACGAAGCCGTGGCAAGAAATGTTGTCAGTCGCTCTACTGCAAAATCTTTTCACGTTACAGGCTCAGTCCGAGAACTTTTGAATCCTACATCTTATTAAGTATCTATTAAGAATATTTATAAAAATAAAAATATAAACATGATGTAAGTATTCCTACAATACAGTTAAACAAAAAAAATAAAATTTTAATGCGAACTTTGTCTTTGCAAAACTGTACTAAATATCGAAATATCAGAGGTATAATTTATGACATTCAATATATCATACATGATTCTAAGCATTTAGATGTAAAACAACTTAGTCAACTCAAAATATATTTCGTATGAGAAAAAATTCGTTTTTTTTTATAAGAACCAATAGTGGAAAACACAACACTAAAAGTTTCTTCAAACAATTAAATGTCTCCGGCAATATGACATACTGCAATTTAAAATAGTTATCGATTTATCGGTAGAGTTATCTTCCAGATCTTTTCATAATCCAGTAAATGTTCTCTGAATAATTCTGAAGATTTTTTTTCACGACGCAGCAGTGAGTGATATTTCATTTTACATGTATTACACAATTGTTTTTTATTTGATTTGAATATTTAACGCTAAGCATGAGTCGCATTTTTACAAAGGACTTGTTTTTTAAGCAAAAATTACACAAACTGCCCGCACGTTTTTTCCCCACTGAGGTTGAATTTCAGCAACTTAGCCTTTGAGGACAAGGCAGACCCCTAATGTGAGAGCCATTTCATGGTGGTACCATCTAGTGGTTGCCTCACAACCAAATTTGGACGTTTGAATTAATTTTTCTTAATTCAAGCTCTGGTCGAATGCTAAATATTGCCGTGATTTAATTTTGCCGAGTGTACCACAGCCGAATCGATACTCATGGAATGTTTTACCACATAATGATATGACATGCGTGCCTATGATTTTTGCATCCAGAAATTCGATCGACTCTAGCTGGGGTCGAACCCTAGGTGTCATCCTAGTGCATTTTACCGTACGTTTATGAGGTCCGTTGCCAAGAGCCCTCACGTAGCTTCATAGTATACCGTTAATAACAATAAGCCCACTGTTCCCCCCTTTTCCAAACAGTGACTCGTATATTACTGACCTTCTAGAAATATCCTTTGCATCTTATTAAAAGTTAACTATAAATATATAGCTGTTTTGGCAGATGCAGTACATGTACAGTTTCATCAGGACCGAATATTTTGTTCGTTAATTCGTTATATCGGGCTTATTCGTCTCATCGGGATCCAAACAAAATACGAATTATTTTGCTCCAACTTTTAGAAAATTCTATAATATGCAACTAGACAAAAAATATCCATGGTTAGAAACCATGCAGTTTTTATTCAGCAGCTGAAAATACTGTTGGCAAACAAAAACGCACCAGTTAACTGAAATATTTAAAATACTGTGACGTGGTCACAAAGGAGAAATCGCCCCGATACATGACGCATACGGCTGGAGAGCACGTGGCTTTGGAGTCATTGTCCTTTGTCGGACATCTGGACTGTCAGCGCAGGTGTAACTGGTAACACTATGGGCTGGCCATCACTGTATTATTTTTCGTCTATAGGCAGTGGTTGTCCGTCTTAAAAGGCAGACGGCGGTGGGTAACATCAAAAAAGAAAAAAGGCGGTGAGGTGGCTCGAGAACCAGATGTCAGACAAGCCCTTGTCATCAGAAACCTTTGTGAGGGACCCGAGCCATTGTTCTCCCTGCACCCAATGGTGGGCTAGTGAGATGCAGGGTGCAAAACTTTGAGTCCTGCCAATGGGGGGTGATGAGGGGCGTGGAGTTGACCCGCCCCTGGAGTTTAAAAGGGTCGACTTGCCAGAAGAGGAGATCGACCTCTGAGACGGAATCCTGCGGTCTAAGAAGAAACCCCGAAGCGAGTGCCCACGGTAGAGAAATTCGGTGATTTACTTTTCGTTCTCCGTACCCTGAAGACCTGATGCCCGGAGAAGAAGCGAGGAGTGGTTATCGATGCAACCGAATGGAAAAATAGGACTAGCACCTGAAACTGACTTTTTCTCTTCCCAGTGATCTTCTAAATGTTGAAAAGGAAATAAAGCATTTTTAGATCACAATAAAAATCATCAAATTTAATACAATCGTTAAAATATCCCCTGCTTTTTGTGGAATGGAATGAGATAAGAAAGGAATTCCCTGTCCTGTTCAAAACTCACACGATAGGTTGTGCTCATGGCTCATCTGCACCTGTAAAGTTGAATAACGGACTGCACCCTTTCCTGTCGAAACTTGCTGCAAAAAAGAAAAGTCTTTTTCTGTTCCGAATGAAAAGGATACAACATTTGAAAAAAGAAAAACAATTTTTTCTAATACAAATTAAGGTATCCGTAAGGTATCCCTAAAACTGTGAATTTTGCCAATTTTTTCTGTAAGTTCTGTATATTAGAATTGTTTTAACCTTCAGATTTAACAATCACTGTTTTATTACAAAATTTACAGTCCCTTATGTGAATATAATCACTGTCTTTTTAAGCATTTTCATATAGTAACCAAAATAAAGCGCTCTAGTTTTTGTAAAAAAGAAAATATCTCTTATCCTGAAGGTCATTTCAGAATTGAATAATATAGCAACACATTAGATTGAAAAAATTGAAAATCTGTTCATAAACCTTTGGATGCAGAATGGGCCGCGTTTATGCTATTTTTTTGTCAATTTTTACCTATTTTTTCCCATTTTAGTAATAATAATTTCTTTTCCTCTTAATGTTTGCACATTTTTCTTAAAATGCACTAAACAAATCTAAAAATAACAAAATCATCATATCTCTTTTTTAAAAAAAAAGTTGTCGCAACCAGTCGGATACCTTAATAAGGAAATGCAGACTGTTGAAAAAATTCGGTCTTTTGGGGCTCATTAATTGTTAAATAGGAGATTTTTACCTTCATTTTGATCGGGAAAAAGAAAAGTTCGTTAAATCGCAAAGTTTGTCAAATAGAGGTCAGGTAAATCGATGTCCGACTGCATACGGAAGTCTTATTATATATTTAAATAGTACACTTGTACATATATAAAGAAAAGCTACGAAGAAAAAAATATGGGAAAAGAGTGCGAGACTTGAAGAATAACTATGAATCATTTAATGGAAGCACGACATGATTCAGGGATTTTTCTGGAAAATTGCTGTGAACAAATTTCACATACTTCAATACTAAATCGCTACAGCTTTTCGAGAACGCAGAAAATGCCTTTGATTATAATTGCTTAAGGTCACCCTTTTTCGTACGAAATCTAATTAAGATTCCAAACCAACGAAAAATAAATTTATCTTTTAATTTAAAATTAATTTAAAATAAAACAGAGCGCGTGTTTATAAGATAAATGAATCATTTATACATATTTTTTTTAAAAGTTAGAGGTATTTAAATTTTTGTAAATGAGTAGCATAGTGTATTAATTTGAAAGTAAGCTATTTTATTTAAGGCATCCGACTACTTGCGACAACTTTTTTTTAAAATGGAAATATGGGGATTTTGTTGTTGTTTTTAAATTTGTTTAGTACATTTTAAGAAAAATATGCTAAAATTAAGAAGAGAAAAAGAAATTATTATTACTAGAATGGGGAAAAAATGAGTAAAAATTTACAAAAAATAACATAAAAGTGGCCCATTTTGCACTAAAAGTTTATGAACAAATTTTCAATTCTGATGGGCTGCTATGTTATTCATTTTTGAAGCGACCATCAGGATAAGAGATATTTTAATTTTTACAAAAACAAGAGCACTTTACCTTAGTTATTATACGAAATTGCTTAAAAAAACAGCGATTATATTCACATAAGGGACTGTAAATTTTGTAATAAAACAGTGATGGATACATCTGAAGGTTAAAACATTTCTACTGTTACACAGAACGTACACAAAAAATAACGAGGTCCGCACTGCCAATAGCCCTCGCGCTGTAGTAGAGGGCGAAGCGTTAATAGAACTTTCTCAGGTGATACTAAATATCAAAAAACTAATCATTTATACCAGAGCTTCTCAAACTTTCAATATTAGCGACCTAATTTTAATCATAATTTTCATCCCCCCCCCTCCTCTCTATATAATGACAATGTATTGAATGCAATAATAATGTACTTTTACGCTAACGCTACAATACAACTTTATTGATAAACCATACAAATTATCAATACGTAAGTATTAAATTGTGCGTATGTTACTATTAAGTAATAAATATTTTAAATTTGTGACGGATCTGTACGGTTCTTTACTAATCCTCTACATATTTCTTTCAACCAATCTCCACCGGGAGCCAAAGCGTGATTTATGCAAATGACATATTTTATATAAGTTCGGGTTTAGCGAGTTATCGAGAGAGAATGAAATGAAATGAGAAAGAGTTGTCAAGTGAAGAGGTAGATTTTGTAAAGAAAAGTGAATCGAAGCGTCGGGAATCCAACTCACAGTTGCTGATAAAATTAGTCCGTAGAAAAGCTACGGGAAAAGCTGAAGATAGAAGTCGTATATTAAAGAGGGAATTCTAGCCTTGATCCGTTTCAATCAAGATCCAAGAGACCTACAAGACGAACCTGCCGTAGTTTAAGAAATCAGGTTAGTGACTTAAGAATTGTAATTACGTATACGTGTGTAGCTGTAATTGTACGCGCCGATCTTTCGTAGATTCAGTTAAGGTTCCGTCGTTCACAATTAATGACCCCTTCTCATTCTCCACTGTGTTTTATTGTTCTTAAAAATTGAATAGTGTTTATGTAATCTCCTTAATTAAGAATTATCAATAAATATAGTGATTTGTTAAGATGTCTATAGAATTCTTTAACCCGCCTACACGTTCTGAATCTGGTAATACCAGAAGGGGAGTAGATAATCTTAGGGAAGGTTATATTACACGACAACTTACTTTTCAGTAATAGTGTAATAAACCTACTTCCCGTCTACCCTGTGATCCAGCTAAAGGTGTGGAAGGAAGTGAAAGGATTATTCGACTTGATAAATTCCAATTATGTTATTTATCACTTTAATCGACTCAAAAACACAGTTCAATGCAGTACTATAAATAGGAGGATCCAATCAGTCAACAGAGGGAGGGGACGAGAGTCGCGTTGTGGTAGAATACATTAAATAAACTACTTTATAATAGTAGTTCCACCTTAATATTATTTCCACCTTTTAGATAAGTAACTAAAGTTCACTTAATTATTTTAATTCTTTAAATATCAACGTAAGTAACTAATGTCCGCTTAACCATTTTAATTCTTTAAATATCAACGTAATATGAATGTGACAATACCTGAAATTAGGCAGCCTTCTATATATAATCAATTTAATTTATCAATACCAACTTCCTATCTTTAATCTTTTACAAGACCTTTCTAACCTTTTATGGTAATCTTCACCTTGCATCTCTCTTGTCACCTTTAGTTAACTAACCTTCTAACTTTCTAGTATCTATGCTTCTTTCACTTCTAACGCACTAACCCTTTAACTCGCGAACTAGAACTATATGTAATAAACTTAATTTGCATATCGCGCCTTCTTAAGAGAAGATTGATGAATTTTGCTAGCCCCAAAGAAGGATTGGTTGAAGGACGCGTACAGATCCGTCACAATGCGATAAGTGTTATATTATATTTCATATTAAGGAATGTATTTTGTTTTGCAACCTTTTAATAAATTAATAATAATTTTTTAAGTACGTTTTATTTTTTACTTTAAGATGTACTCGTGCCCGCCATGGAGGTTTATCACGCTCCCCTAAGGGGGCGCACCCCACAGTTTAAGAAACGCTGATTTATGCGCTTTTTCAAGATCACGGTTCCGAAAAATGACAAAATGGTTACGACAAAACTAATATCCCGATTATTCCATAAATTATATTTGAGGGGGAAAAACTTATTTTTATCTTCAATAACTTGCAGGCAAGAACTTTCTATCTTCAGTCAGGTCACCTGTTGTTAGCACGCAAACGACCCTTTTTTTTTTTACGAAACTGTAACGCGACAACACAATTGAGACAGAGGAAGTGAAACCGGGAAGGAATGTCCCCGAATATTACGAAAAACGATCTGTCAGCACTTGGGTTAAGAAACACCCCTGGAACCATCCATCACCAGCGGAGAGGCTGACCCACAAAAAAATCCACCCTTTTGTGTTCCTCTCGTGCTCTTAATTGGATGTCATTGCTCCTTCCCGCTACCAGTGTTCGACGACGTAATTGAGAGACGATAATCAAGCTCAATCGGAACAATCGTGTAATCTCTGTGGGTATCGTTCGTGTTTTAACAATGCAGGATCGGTAATTGCGTTACATTTTGTACGGTGGAGATACGATGTATCGGAACCTTTTGGGGATCAGAATATTGACCCTTTAAGTGATAAATAATTATGATTATGCTTTTGAGATTAATTGTTATGGAATGAATGCCAGTAATTGTTATCCGGAGTTTTTTACGATGTGATTATCTGTATTTAAAAGAGTATATATTAATTTAAAGATATATAGATTATTAAATAAATCCGACTCTCTAAAATTAATCGTTTTCAATCTTGATATATAATATATATACTAACCATTACCGACAAGTTTTGCTGGGTATTTCATGATGTTTGTATATATATAAATATACTAGCTATAATACCCGTTCTTCGCACAGGTAAATTGAAAAATGAAATAATACAGATTGAAAGATAATGAAGTTTTTAATGAGTTAATTTTATGTGAATTGCAAATTAAACAAGAAAGCTTTTTGCATATCTCAGCTGTACAAAAAACCCATATTTGTTAAATTTTAAGTCTGAAGGTCTAATAGCTGATAAAAAAGTTTTAAAATTTATAACGTATATTCTCTTGTGGGTCGATTTTTGGAAACACCTTCCTAAGCTGATCTCTGCTCAGCAAAAGTAACACAGTGAAACAAATTTTGTGTAATGAAAGTTAGAAATAGAAAAAATAAATAATTTATATCTGGATGCGTAATGCGCTAATATTACTTTCTGTTGCATTTATTTTAGGTTAAAATTGTAATATTCACAAGCAACCCCGTTCTTTACGATGATGGCGATTCAATGGAAACATCGAAATGTTGATGATAGAGCCAAGGTTGCATTATTTTCCGTGACCACGTCGGCAACTTGACGATGGATTGAACGGTGCAAAAGTTTATATGCTGTAGAGCCATCTGGTGGGGAGTTGCAACAAAGAGGATAGCACAAAAACTTTCTGCACAAAAAATTACAAACACAGGCCAAGTTCCATAGTGATCGGTTGAACGGTGTTGGAGTGAAGCGATTTCATATATACAAACATCCATTTTCATTGATATATATATATATATAGTCAAAATTCTCTACTAAAGACAGACGAATAATCAGTAATCATCAAAACTGAAAAAATCGAAATTGAATCGAGATTTTAGAAAGGATATATTATAAATTATAAATAGAATTTGTTGTTTTTGTCGTAAGTTGTATACTGTGATACATATTAAGACGAGAGAGGAATGACAGAAACATGCATTACAAACACAGAAGAATATAGACTTTTTATTATAAAATGTTCAACTGTCGGACAAAGAAGTTACATAAATCATTGGCCAAACTGCCCTAATAGTCAACTTTCTTCCCAGCATATCCTCAGCTGCCCAGCAATTCAAGCAAGGCTTTTCAAGATCAGCCCAGAAGACCCAGAAGATTTGATATTCTCTGATAAAGCTGTTGATGTTGCCGAAGCTGTCTTCGACAGGTCCAGAGCTTTCTAAAGCTTCTTTTTTATTAATCTGCTCATCATGGACGCGCAAACAACAACAACATTACAAATGATGATCCCATCATACAACAAAAGGGGTGCGCTGCTTTCTATTTGAGACGGGGATCCATTTCAGGCGAAAGTCCGACTTCTTTTCCCGAAGATTACATGTATGCCTTATTCGGGATTCGAACCCGAGCCCGCTTGGTTACAAGCCGAGGTTCATATCCACCATACTGGATGGGCGGCAATAATAGAATTTAAAATATCAAAATATGGATTCTGTACAGAATTATGTTGTTGCTAATGCCACCTGTCTGACGTAGTCAGATCGAGGTCCACGAGATATATCATGGCATCGGGCTAGATTGTACACCTGTCGTTAGCTGTAGCTTTGAGCACCATGCAGGTGACAGTACGATTTGGCTCGGCTCCACCCCAATTTTGAGGGAGAGCACCCTGGTAGTGGTGAAGGGCCTCCCACCTCTCTTCCCCTTTCACCAACCTCACGAGAGGACTTGTGGATCGACGGCTATTTTAGAGTACCCCCATGCTGCACAGGCACTATACATTTACAAACATTCATGTCTGTTTCCGGGATTCGAACCCAGGCCCTACGGCACAGCAGTCAGCCTCGCTATCCACTATACCAGATGGGCGACATACAGTATTATAAACATTGCTGACTAGGACAGCTCTTATATATAAAATAATTTACATAAAAATGGGTTTGTACATATATATGTCTGTATAAATTATTGATATCTAAGTCCCAGAGCATTAAGAATTCAATTTTATTGAAAAATATATTTATACCTGTAATCTCGCCTCTTGAAAAAATAAAGGACATAACTTCTAATATTTTCTAATAGTCTTTACAATTGCAGCAGAGTGATCTTTTGCACTCTCGTAACACAATCCCCGCCGTGTAGAAGGGTTGATCTACTTGAAATCCGTTGTGTCTCAAAGTCCCCCCGTTGACATAAAATGGAAGTTAGGAGATGTGGATTCAAGCTCTGGTGTCTTCCTCGACACTTGACCGTGGTTCAAAACGACGAGGTTCAACGCCCTTGACTCTCGTGTTGCCTTATAGGGGTGACCTTGATAAACACTTCTTATACATACCTACCATGTCAGTTACACGGGCATTTTGTAGTATAAATATTCAGTATATGACATAAAATTTTGTACAACTAATAAGTAATTTTTCAGATTTCTCTGCGGTTGGGCAATGTAAAAAGTCTAAGTTGACGACAAAAATTTGATCTTATTCCAAAAAAGTAATTCAAAATTGCGTGAAATTTTTTTAATGTTTTTTCCACAGTAGTTTATTTTAATTGCTTTTTAATTCTATTACCAGCGATTTATTTTATTCTATAAGTGGTAAAATCAGTTTTTTCCATATAAAATGTAGATATAATTATGAAAGAAAATGTGACGAGAGAAAGCTTGTTTCTTACTGTCCCTCCTACTCCACAGACAGTGACCGCGGTAGCCTAGTGGTTATGGTCACGAACTCGTGGTCAGCGTGTCACGGGTTCAAATCTCCTGGTACCCATAAAGATACGCCTAGTTGAGGGTAAGATGAACGCTAAATTTGTTGAATCTCAAAGTCATCTTGATGGTGTAGTGTAGAAATTTGGAGAGAGGTTGCCTGCTCAGGTGTAGTCTTTGTCACGTGACAATGGTTCAAAATTATGAAGTCCGCCGCCAATAGCACTCTTTCCTTTTATTTTGGATCTGTTTGATGGATTTGGATATTTTTATTAGTTTTGTAAGAATGCTGGAATATTTTTTTTTCTTTTTTCCTTCTCTTACACTTTAAGTTTTTTTATTGTTTTTAGCTTTGTATATTTGTATAGCATGCAGTTACCTTTAGTTTGTACTATATAAATTTATTGTGTACTGCTGTTGAAAAAATGCAAACTTTGTTCAATAAAGACTAAACGGAGGGGGGTTGTTTTCCGAGGAATCGGAACAACCACTACCGCGCACACTACATGGAATTTTGAGAGAAATAAAATTCGCAAACAGTAACTAGCTATTGAATTGTGGAATAAGGTTACTGTAACATATTAAACTTTAAAAAGAAATCGAGATATTAATTGTTTTTTGACATCCTGTAAGGATCCCACCTGAGCGCCAAAGTGTGGGAGAATTGGAAGGAAGACTAGCCATATTTCAAAACATTCTAATTTATTCACACTATTAACCACAACTCAAATTCAATCCATCAAGGATAAGAGATGCACCCAATTAATAAATATGAAGATAATGAACGATGTACGTGAGATATGAGAAGACTTTAATGTTTAATACACTTACTTAATTCAATAGCTCTGACTTCTTTGCTATT
Source organism: Trichonephila clavata (assembly GCA_019973975.1). NCBI lineage: Eukaryota > Metazoa > Arthropoda > Arachnida > Araneae > Nephilidae > Trichonephila > Trichonephila clavata. The sequence continues at coordinate 93,094 of BMAO01037117.1, forward strand.
TAATCTAAATTCAATCCTCAGTGACAGTTCGTCACCTTAAGTAATTCAATTATCAAATATTAAATACCCATGATTCACATTCAATTTGATTAACCCCTGCTCCGCTAATACAATCTATCCTATTTCTCCCTAACCTGAAAGCCTACATCAGAGGTTAGCTTTGATTGGTTGTGGCGTGACAAACCTATCTACCAACATGATTCAGCGAGCCACGCAGTGGAACATTTTGAAACAATTCGATTTCCGCGATAATGCATGCAGAATTGGAGAATAGTAGTCAATAATATAGATTTACAGCTTTATTATATATTAATTTTGCATCATTTAAAGATATTTCTTAACATAAAAATAAATAGCATAAAATATAGTTATTTCTTCTACAAAAATATAAAATTAAAACTCTACATATATTATGTATTTTTAAACATATTTATAAAAATAAGAAGCATACAACATAAAGTATAAGCATTCCCTTCATTATAGATAAATGAAAAGATAAATAAAAATTTTAATGCGAATTTAGTGCTTGCACCACTCTTTCATATCGCAAAATTAAGAGCATAATTTGTGACTTTCAATTTGACAAAATTCTGAGCATTCAGTTGTTAATCAATTTCTTTGCAGACTCGAAATATTTTTCGTATGAGGAAAGATTTTTTTTATTTAGATATGTTGAACCAAAAGCGAAAAGTAGAGTTCTATTTGATATAAATAGTGTTGCGTGTGTGTGGTGTTATAAAATAATAATTTTCTGGAGTCCTAGAATTTGTCTTTTTCCTGGATTTATTGGTAACAAAAACGATGCAACGATAAACTTAACTATCTTTAACTAATTATTACAATTTTTAGACTGAATTACTGAAAGAATAAATTCTAATATTCGAGGTAAAAACCCTAGTAAACAACGGCACCTGGTACGCCGAAGCCAAGAAAAAGAGCCCGTTTTAAAATATACGAGTAAACAACAGCACATCTAGTTATGCCGAAGCCTAGTTCAAGATTCAACTGAGACAGAATCCGTTACACATGGTTTCTATCGAGATAGACCACGTGGGGTCTGAGGGTGGTGTCAACTACACTCCACCCACTCCCCCTGGTCCATAATTCACACAACACTGTTAAATCTTCCAGCAATGGCATTCAATTATTTACAACATAGCTGTTAATTCATCTTTCGAATTTTTTTTCATAATTCCGTAAATGTCAATAATTCTGAAGATGTTTGTCGAGTAAGGGCCTTTACAAATTTATCAACTTCCATCCATTCAAAAATTGACAAATTTGTAGAGTAGTGCAGAGTGCCACTGAGAATTGTATGGCGTGCCACATGTGGCACGCGTACCATAGTTTGCTGCCCCCCCCCCCCTGGCCCATACTACATATCAGGGGTGGGCAGACTTTTCCAGGGTACGGGCTACTTCTAATTTTTTCAAGGTGTTGCGGTCCACCCTGTGGCGTAGGTGTGTTGAGCTAAAAGAAAGTATACAATACAGTCGGGCCTCCATTTTACCCCCAATCTCCATTTTACCAATCTCCATTTTACCCCCCAATCTCCATTTTACGAATCTCCATTTTACCAATCTGCATTTTACGAATCTCCATTTTACGAATCTCCATTTTACGAATCTCCATTTTACGAATCTCCATTTTACGAATCTTCATTTTACGAATCTCTATTTCGAGAACTTTTTCTGGAATCACAAGAAAATTTTACGATTTTCTTCGTAAAATAACCTCTAAATAGCGAAGTAGTTATTCAACGAAATTTTCTCTTATGATTCAATTTTTTTTTCTCTGTATTTTTTAAAATATCGTTTTTACTTGAATCTAAGCAGCACTTTTTCCGTAATACTATGTTACTGAAAATCTGGTGCGGCTTTGAATTGAAGAGGGGAAAATGTTTTGGATGGGGTATTTAGAGCACTTACAGCTTCATACATGTATTTAAAAGCTTTAATACTGATAAAATAATTACCCTAACGCGCACCTATTTTTTTAAGCTTCAATTCTTAATTTTTAGGTATATTCGCCGCACCCGCATTTTTATGAAGAAACTTGAAATATGTGCGTGCTCTTATGTTTTGAAGTCATTTATTCGAGTTATTATTCAAAGTTGTAGAAAAAATAGAACACTTCTAGAGCTACAACCCTTTACGTTCATAAACAATGTCGTTTCTCTTAAATAAACAGTATTTCGATACTTGTAGAAGCCTAATTTTTTTTCCTTTTTAAGCTGTCATTTTTATACCTGGCGTTTACCGCGCATTCGTAAATTTCGATAGTATTTTTTGTGTTCAAAGTGCACGTTATACGCTGGATTTCGCGGTAATTATTCACTTCTTATTAGTTTTCCTTTTAAATTTATTTTAATTTCGGAAAATTGTACATCGATAAACCACATTTTAGATTATTTTTCAATTTCCACAAAATTTTGTCGAGAATTTGGGACGTGGTTTAGATTTGAATAAATACAGTATTTCTAGACCTTCGTATGATGGAATGATTATTAGGTCTAAGTAAAGGCGGTCACTCCAAAGTGTCTTGGCGGTCCACCGGTCGATCGCGATCGACTTAATGCCCACTCCGGCTATATATAATAGTCCTAACTTACATATTTACGTTTTCTTCTACGAGGAGGAGTTTTATAATAAAATAATTTTGAAGACCAGGAATTCCCCAAGAGGACTGTTTGTTAAAAGAGCGCGTATAGAACCGTCACAAACCTAATTTTTTTAAACATTCATTTGCGTAACTATTTTTCCAAAACTTTCCTCTTAAACAGACACTACACGCTCTTAAGCCCAATGTTTACATTTTCCAAAGTATGTGACCGGAATAGCAAACTTGTAACAAACTCGAATGAGAGAGATTACCAAAGGACATTTTACCAAACAGTCCTATATCCCACATCTTCAAATTGTTGTTCGAAAGAAGAAAAAAAAAAAACTTGTTTCATTTCGCTGTTTGAATCTAGCCCACGCGTTTTTTAGATAAGTGAGTTATCGAACAAAGATAGAACTAAAAAAAAGAAAGAAAATTCGAACGAAAAGCATAAGCTTTTTTCTTATCCGTTATTGATTACTCTATTGGAAGAGCGCGTACGTGTAGTTCCATTAATTGGCAATCCGGTATTGCAGTAATATACAATCGCCGAGAACTGTCATCTGTTGATAGGAGTTTATCGTCCATTTTGAAATTTAAAAGTATTCTTTTACAGGAGTGAATTACTCAATCCTGTATCTTCTAATCGGGTTTTAGAACGCGGATCGGAAATGGTAGCCATTTTTCTTTTTTTTTTGCCACATAGAATTCTTTCGCAAAAGGAGTTCCTGTAGAATGTTCTAAATAAAGATTAGTAATCGACAAATCCGTTCCAAATAATAATAAGATCAAACGAAAGGAGTTTATTTATAGGTTTTTATTGTTAGGTAATGGTTGTGTGATTTGTATATGCAAATGAAAGTGAGAAGATAGCAGGCTATTGTGTATTTGAAAGCCTTTAACACTTGATGGAATTTAGGATCTTTTTTGTTTTTGCTTATTGATGTAGATAGAGAATATTTTGTCGATTTCGGTTGATAATTCGTGGGAAAAAAATTAATAAGTTTGAAGTAATTTGTAATATTTGACAAAAAAAAAAAAAGGTTTAAAGCAGTTTCAATAAAATTATAAATCTCCATATAGAAATTCAAATAAGAAAATAAAATTTACATAAAAGTCTTCATTTGAGCAAATATATGCAAAAATATTTGAAATTAAAGTGTAAATATATACAAAGAAATTCCCCTTAGAATGCACGACTTACATTTCTGATAAAAAAAATTCTTCAAGACTTAAAAAGTTTTGAAATAATTCTTTATTAGACTAAGAGTTTAGAATGTTTGATGATGAGAGGATATTAGAATTTAAAATCTTAGAAAGAAATTTTAATAAGAATGCGTGAATTGTGTGCAAAAGAGTTCATAAAACTGCGTGAAAAAAACTCCTATTAGAATGTACGAATTCTATGAAGATTCTATTAGAATGCACGAATTCTATGAAGATTCTATTAGAATGCACGAATTCTATGAAGATTCTATTAGAATGCACGAATTCTATGAAGATTCTATTAGAATGCACGAATTCTATGAAGATTCTATTAGAATGCATGAATTCTATGAAGATACTATTAGAATGTACGAAGTAACAAAGAAGATATTAGAATGCACAAAGCATCGAAGATTCTATTAGAATGCACAAAGCATCGAAGATTCTATTAGAATGCACAAAGCATCGAAGATTCTATTAGAATGCACAAAGCATCGAAGATTCTATTAGAATGCACAAAGCATCGAAGATTCTATTAGAATGCACAAAGCATCGAAGATTCTATTAGAATGCACGAAGTAACGAAGAAGATATAAGAATGCACGAAATAATGAAGGTTCCATTAGAATGCACGCGTTACACGAAAAAATTTCCATTAGAATGCATGGATTATACATTTGTATTAGACTGATATATACTAAGTTCGCAAAGAATTTTTTTATTAGACTAATAGATTAACTATACAAAGAGATAAAATACACACAATTATGTTATTAAACGAGTTTAGAATGTAGAGGTAAGAGTATTAGAGTGTCCAAATTACGCAAAGAAATTTTAATAAGAATGCACGAATTACACGGAAGATTTTTTAAGACTGCATTAATTGCATAAAAATTCCCCTTAGAATGCAAGAATTATACGAAGAAAATTCTATTAGAATGAACGAATCATACGAAGAAAATTGCATTATATTAATGCACTAAGTATACAAAGAAATCCAATGTTTTTTTTTTTTGTTTAATCTACATCTGACTTTAAAAACGAAAATCTAATATTGTTTGTTTTTAAAGTATTAGTTCATTTCTATAAAAATAAAACGTAAAAAAAAAAAAGAAAATAAATATCATGAAAAAAAAACGAACGCCTTTAAAGTTATAGATCATGAATACAAAACATTTTTGAATAAATTCAGGAAAAACTTTATCATCCGCACTTTTTTTTTCAAAAAAAATATTTACAGTACGTTTAAAACATTGATTAGCTTAATTTAATTTTCAAAAATATACTATTTAAAATCAATAATGTCTCATGATCATAAAAAAAAAATTATTAATCTCAGTCGACTACTTACAATGCTATAAAAGGCTTTATAGAAAACAAATCGAATCGTAAACAAGAGAAATGACCTTTCCGACAAAAAATTAACTCGACATTCTAAGATATTTATTGTTAGAAAACTTGTGAGGAATTCACATTTGAACGCTACGAAAATTGCTACAGAATTCAACCAATTGATTTCTTGTTCAAATTTTATCTAAAACTGGTGAACGAATATTGAATTCAGCTGGTATGCATGGTGGCTTTGGACAAAGCAAACGCGTGTATGTGTTTTTGTGAACCCAAGAAACTGAAAGATTAGAATTTCCTCTTCAAAATCAATGATAGCAAGTCAAAAACTCATTGAAATCATATACTATTTGGATGAGAGCAAACTGAATATTTTTGGTTCCATTGGGCGTATAAGGACAGTGAAACAGGGCAGTGAACATGACCTTATGAGGGGCTGTATGTTAGCATCAAGTAATTGGGTGTTTATTGATGGCAGTAATGGATCTTTTTATCTTTATTTACGTACATTTAACCCGGCACTTCTCGCGCAGGGTGTGTCATACCCACCGTCTAACTTTTTTCAACGCTTCTTCTAAACCTTTTTGGAAAATGAATAGTTTCTCGTGTAGCTGACTTTAAGGTCCTATTCTTTGAGGAGCCATAGCTGGTAGGCGAATTCTAAATATATATTTTTGGATACAGCCTCTTCGGGTATGTCATACCCTGCGCGTGAATCACCGTTACAATTCTGAATGCTTAAGCACGTTTTAAATCTTCCTTATGCTGTGGCGTATTATTGTAGCTATGATGAAAAAATGTGATATTTAAGTAATTTAATAGATACAGCATTTAATAGATATAGTATAAGAGTATTTTTCGGATAAGAAATTCTCTTCGCGGTTATGATGAGGAAGAGACAAATGATGAAGAGTATAACAGCAAGTATGTTTCCTACACTGAAATCAATCGAGATTTAGAAGAGGGAGATATTGTTGAAAATGAATTTTTTTATAGGTAGAGACACAAAAACATTTGCGAAAAACGTAATTTTAAAGGAGACAACTGGTGCACATTTTATCCACTTTTAGATGAACTTTTGAAAAAAAATCTATTGCTAGAACAATAAGAGAAAATAAAAAAGAAATTCCAAAATTTTTGAATAAAAGAATAGAGAAGTTTACTCCTATATGCTTTGTTTTAAAAAGATACAGATTAAAAAAAAAACTAAGTCCATGTGAAAACATCGCACTCACTCACGACGAGATTAAAAGAGTGTAGAAACAATGTACTGAATGCCCTTATATAAAGAACAGAAAAACTAAATTTAAGAGTAAAAAATGTAATAAACATATTGTATTTCCTATTTTTCTTCCTTTTTTACCTTTGTATACAAATTTTAAGGTAAAAACATAATGTAAACACCTTTGAGTATGAGGTACCCTGCGTGAGAACTTTTGATCATTTTTTTTTCGCGAGAGTGATGCCGGGATAAAAACAATGCATTGTTAGCCCAAAATTATAAATATAAAACAATTTGTTTTAAAAAAATCAAGACAACGTTTCTAAGCACACGACCTTGAATGTTCGTTTCTAGTGTTGGTACTTCCTTCAATTTCGAAAAATATCACCCCAAACCACCAGATTTGAACTCAGTTGAACATAGTTGGAGATAACTGGAGACTATATCAGAACGAAAGGCCATTTGAAAGCAAAAAGCTATCTAAAAATATTATCATAGAAGAATAGAAAAACATTCGTCCAGAAATAATGAAAAAACTTGTGAACTCCATACCCAGATGTTCATAGATTGTTATGGATGCCCAGAGATATTTTACTGAGTATTAATCATCGAAATTTTACATTATTTTCTGGTTTTGAGCGTGCTTTTAAAGTATTTAATTATTTTTAAAAAATAACTTGGGGCTACTTTCTTATCTATTCTTCACATAAATTTTTACTCTGTGTTCAAAAATAATCTTTGCAATTAAATATATATTTTTAGAAAAAGTTCCCTTTTAAAATATCAATTTATAGATAAAAAACTATTTTTTTTCCAGAAATTCTACAGTGACCAATGGTTTTCGGAAGCCACTGTAAATAAATTTATTTTGCATGTTTATAAATGTTCCAACGGAAAGTTTAAATTGCCCCCAAATGATTTCTGAAATAATATAAATCTCCTTTTTCACACATAAAATGTTCAAAATTAGAATTTAATACCTTGTGATGATAAAGGTCTATCACGCAGATTATTTTTTTTAATGTTCTTAAATATATCCCTTATTGTCTCAATATAAACACGGAATAAAACATATCATTCGTAATTACAGTTTTAAAAAATATTTTGATTCATTTTCAAGGATTTAAAAGATAATGTTACCATTTAAGAAAAACAAAATTATTACAATCAAGAATTCCTTTAAATTGTTTTAGAACAATTAACAAAAATTTTCTTATGTCCTTTTATTAATATGAAATAAACAACTTCGATCAAAATTATTTTATCTTGCAAAATGTATTTCATTTTTAGTTTAAAATGATTATTCAAGATGTATTTTTTTTAAATTCCTTCAAACAAGATTTAATGAATATTCTTCTACATACTTATTTTGTAAAGAATTTATTCCCTTGGAATTAATAATTAAAGTTTTGATAAACAAAAAACATTATGATTCTAATTAATTTTTTTATTTGTTTGATAATAAATGTTTATTCTAAATACTTTCTATGATTTCTTCATTACCTTACTATGCCTTTTATTTTCGTCAATGGAAAAGTATTTTGTTTTCAACAGAAAGAAATAATTTTAAAGTGTTCAAAAAAGGATTAATACAATAGAACTGTTTAACAAAATGGAACACATATGTTTAATTCAAAACAATTAAAATGAAAGTTTTGTTCTTTTTATTATTTTTTAAATTTAGGAATAAATAAATCTACGATTCGGTTGAAAGTAAAATAATTAACAAGGAATTTGAATTATCTTGTATAAAGAACACATGTAATAGATATGGTTTGATTTTCAATTTCAATTTGTCGATGCAATTGAAGTATTAATAGCCTTCTGTTTTTAATTATCGTTTGGCACGATTACTTATACAATATTCTAAAAAGAAAAGCCCTATTAATGAAAGATCTTGCCTGTGATTGTGCAAATAATTTTGTGCCGAGTGCATTGTGCTATCAATAATGGATATTTCTTTATTTTATTTGTTCATATTTCAATAAACGTTTTTGCGGTTTTGAATGCATTGTGATATATTTTTGTACAAAATGCCTCTTTGCCATTTAAAAAGATAAACAAAGAAAATTACGTCATTTTTATTCATTCTGTTTTCATAATCGTGAGCAATTTAGAATGAATTTAAATCTTTAATATCTTTTATTTTGAGTTTTAACGAAGTTTTGATTTCGTTCGGCAACCGAGCGCAGGTGTTTGCATTACAGAGTATTGATAATTATTGAAAAACTATAGTTTACAAATTAGCTTGAAAAGCCAATGCTATTCATATGTCGTTTTTCTAGATATCAGTCTAAGCTAAAATCCTGAGAATAAATAGAAATATTTCTTTTTCAAAAATTATTAAAACATTGCAAAATTTTTTAGCTTTCTAAATGTGGTTTCATTCTAACATTGAAAAGAAGTAGAAAAGATTTTAACGTCACCCTGTATACATATTAAAAAAGAGAAATGTTATTTTTAATGCATTGCACACCAAACAACACAAAATATCTCTAATTTTTAAAGTGGTTTGGTAGCCTAGCCATGAGTTTCATGAGTTCGAGCCTAGTGCTACTGAAGACTTGCCATTTAGAGGGTCTTATGTGAGGTAAATGTGCCGTTGGCTTGGTGTAGAAGTTAAAGAGGGGGTGCCAGCTCAGGAATTCTCCTCGTCACTCGTGCTCAGGGTTCAAAATTATAAGGTTTGTCGCCTTGCATTGATTCAAATTAAAAGCTACTCCCAATTGTTTTTGTGGCTCTCTCGGGAACTACGTGTCACTAGTTCCTGTTTCATTTAAAAGCTGGTTTCCAGAACTGATATGTCTGAAAACTTCCCATGAAGTAGAGTTCATGCGTGTGAAATCTGTCAAGGCTCGTAAATCCTCACGCTGGCGTGATATGAGAGTTTGGAGAAAGGAGAGCCCCATACAGCGCAGGTGTTGTCTTTGTCGCTTGACTGTACTTCAGAAAAAACGGGTCAGCCTCCAACAACTCTCGAAAAAAAGTTACTTCAAAATGTAACTTTAACAAACAGTCACTCAATTCCTGTTAGGTTATTATTGCATACAGGGTGGCCATAATTAAACTGCAAGTGTTCAAGAGGTCCTGGAGAGAAAACCACTGGGAATATTCCAGTGAAATTTGGTATCTACACGTTTCAGAACATGCGCAAGTCAAATATTGCAAGGGAAAAAAATCGCCATTTTAACCCGATAGATGGCACTGTGCAGTGTTTCAATGGTTATCGACGGCATATATGCGAATTTTAAGCCCATCGAACTGTATAAAAACAAGACCACATTGAGTAATGGTCAATCATGACTCTGAATAAGAAGGAACGCGTATTGTTAGTGGAGATATTCTATCAGAATGGTAGCAATTATTGAGCTACTCTGAAAAGACTACCGGCGTATAAAACGATTAAGAAGAGGCCCAATGAGTGTGTGTCAATGGATTGAAAAATATGATTTCTAAATTTGAAGAAACAGGAGATTATTGGGCATTATTCCAGGCACAAGATGGCGGCGTCCCGTAAAACCTGACGGGACCCCGGGTAACAATTACGATACTATTGCAGGTAGTAATTGCGCCACTATTGCTACCCGTATTCTCGTACTAGCAACTGCGGCGCAACGAATTAAATGACGCTTTTGCCTCTTAGATTGTCATTATGCTCTGTATATCATTTTTAGAAGTTCTATATGTCACCGGTGAGCTTTGAAATACGGTACAGCGCCATCTATCGGGTGAAAATAGCGACTTTTTTCTTTGCATATTTGACTTGCGCATGTTCTGAAACTTGTAGATACCAAATTTCACTGGAATATTCCCAGTGGGTTTCCTTCCAGCACCCCTTGAACACTTGCAGTTTAATTATGGCCACCCTGTACAAACAATGCTTAGCAGTTGTGAGGATTCAAATTTGAGACACGATTCCATCTATATTAGTTGTATCGAATGATGGGAATTACTACTCTAGAAATCTTTTGATGGATCTTGCAATTTTGAGGCTCGGAAAACCCTTAGATTTGTTCGATTGACGTCATTCGTCGAGGTATTGAAACACAAAACGCCATCACCTGCAGGTAATTCCTTATCTATAGTATAATTGTTAATTTAAAGCAGGGTATACTTTTCCAGGGCACAGGCTACTTTTAATATTTTAAAGTGTTGCAGCCCACCCAGTGGAGTAAGTGTGGCCACATTATTTATTAAGACTGAAACCAGCCTAATTCCCTTCTACCCTGTGACCCAGCTAAAGGTGTGGAAGGAATTAAAGGATCATGCGACGTGATAAATTCCAATTATTTTATTTATCACTATAATCGACTCAAACACAAATAACACTATAAATAGGATAATTCAGTCAAACAACAGAGGGAAGAGACGAGATTCGCGTTTGGGGAGAATGCGTCTAATAACCACTTTATAATGTTGTCGACGTGTCCATGATGTACAGATTAATAAAAAAGAAGCTTTAGATCGCTCCGAAGCTGTCGAAAACAGCTTCGGCAACCTCAACAGCTTTATCAGATAATCAAATCTTCTAGGTTTTCTGGGCTGATCTTGAAAAGCCTGGCTTCAATTGCTGGGCAGCTGAGGATATGTTGTGGAGACAGTTGAACATTAGGGCAATGATTTGTGTAACTTCTTTGTCCGTCAGTTGAGATTTTCATTCCTCTTACGTGCTTTGTTCTAAGTCTAGTTATTATTGATGCTACTGTACAGTTGCTATTGAGAGCTGGGATGGAATATTTAAAATTATTGTTGAATAGCCTTCGGTTGGCAACTGCATTGACGTCGATGAAGATCGTGAGGTTAGAGGATTGAGGGTAAGTTCTGGATTCTTCGGCAAGTCTATAGACTTTCTCATTACCGAAGATATTTACGTGGGGTGGTATCCATAGTAGCGTGCAGGATCTCTTTTCTGTGATAATTTTGTGGCTGATTTGACACTTTCCCTTCTGGATGGCTTGCAGCGCAGATCTTGAATCTGCGAAGATGACGATGCCACTGGATTCTTGGAAGCTTTCATAAAGGAAAATCTCCAATGCACTCTTGATAGCAATGAGTTAGCATGCGTAGTTGAATGCGATTTTCCCTACTTGAATTTTATGGCACTTATGCTCTCCACTTTATAATAATGTGGTTATTACTTTACACAGAAGATAAATATTTAATGTCCGCCAAACTATTTTAACACTTTTAACATCGACGTAATGTGAAGTTGACAGTACCTGACTCTAGGCAGTCTTCTAATCAATCCAACTTATCTTTAAACTTCCTGAATATAATCTTTCACCTTGAATCTTTCTTGTCACTTCTAGTTAACTAAACTTCTAACTTTCTAAATTTTCATTCACTATTCTCTACACTTCTAATTCACTCGCCTTTAACTCGTGAAGTAGGAATATATATATTAAGTTTATTGTAGGAACAATAAACTTAATTTGCATATGACGTTTCCTTCTTTAGGAGAAGATTTGTAATTTTTGCTGGCCCAAAAGAATACCCAAAAGCAGGGATGTCTTAAGACTTCTTGAGGTCCTGGGCCCCCTCTCAAAAGTAGGCCCTGAGCCTCTACACAACTGACCTTTAAAAGTAGACAGTACATAGCATACGATGACAAAAATCCGAAACAAATAAACGTGCATGACTTACAAACGCACAAACCGGCTGCTGCCTTTTGACTGAATGAGTAATTATGTTGTATGGTGATAAGCCTAGGCCTATACATGAACGACGGTCATCACATGTAGCCAGTTGACATATCGTCCGAAATTTTGCATTTCTTCAGAAAATAATATCGGGAATGACATTTGACCGTTGAAATTATTCGAATTGTGAACTTAATAAGGCGAAATCAAGAAAGAGACGAGGTCCCCATTGTGACTGAGACCCTGGCCCAGTTAGCCCGTGCTTTACCTCGTCCCTGGGTCATCCCCTGTAGCCAGTTGACAAATCGTCCGAAATTCCCAGTTTTTTTGGAGAATACAAGCAGAAATAACATTTGACCGTTGAAATAATTCGAATTTAATCTTGTCAAGGCAGAGGTGAGAACGAGACGAGGCTCCCATTGCTTTCGAGGCCCTGGGCCCAGGCCCAGTTGGCAAATGCCTTAAGACGTCCCTGCCCAAACGGATAGTTAATAGAAGGTCGCATATAGATCCGTCACAAGATTGTAAGTTTTCTTTCCTTAACACTTATTTTCGACATTTTTACCCCTCTTTTAAAATATGGCATATTACTATTTTTACTACGAAAACACAAGTAATTCAAAATCGTCAAATTGAAAAACTATGAGTGACTGCCAGACCGGGAGTGTGGACGTGTTCAATGCAGCAAGCAGTGTATGTACGTGAATCAATGAATCTGAAACCGACTTGTCCCGCGATGGCGTGGGCCATGACGGTGTCAGCGCTAAAACCCAATCCATGGAAGCGTGGGATGTGGCATGTTGTTTCAAAAGCCAATCTTGTGCTATCTCAGGAAGAGCTAGCTGATCATCAACACTCATTCTTCCCTTCACTTGGTATATGGGAAAAAATTTATTGAAAACGACTGACATAGCAGTGATGGTTTTTACTCTCTACAGCAGCAGTAAACGCATTAATCAGGATTTTTTTTCTTATCATGAACTCTCAGTGCCAAAGTGTATAACCGTTCTTTACGGAAAGATTCCTTTTTTCTTCACAGATTTTCTCGAGCACATGTGTAATTTATCTACCTCATAGGTTTTCAACGTGGGCGATAACGCCCCCTTGTGAGCGTTTGAGGCTTTTGTTGGGGGGGGGGCAGTAATAGACCCAGAAACAATTAGGGAGCGTTGAGATGACACGGAGGGGCTTGGCAGATTAACCAAATATAGTCTAAAAAAGACTAAACAAGCACGCTGATTATGCACTAACAAAAGTAAACTTTAATGCTGTTTACCTTATGTTGATTGTATGTATTTAAATCATTTCTATATCACATGTACGAAAATTCACAATTTTCCATAGTTCGGGAAGTGGATGATAAACTTAAAATATTACATTTCATTCAGACTTACATTAAATTGAATGATATAGTGCATTTTAATTTCTGTAGCGCACGTGTTGTCTTTGTCTGTGAGCAGTTGGCAAAATGTTTCTTTCACTGCATTTCATTACGTATATTATCCAAGAAACATAATTCAATATGTTAACCAGGAATTAACGTCTGATTCTTCAAAGGCTGAAACGGTCAATTTATATTTATTTTGAAAGCAATAGTTTATTGTGAATTACTTCGTATCATCCAAACCCCTGCCTGTCTTTATAACAGATAAGCTAAAACTTTTATTCCACTCTTTTAAATAAAGAAATTCAGTAGCGTTTCAATTCCACCAATATCCTATCTATGACTAAAATATATAATAATACACATTTAAATATGTTTGTGGCAATAACTATTTAAGATTCGCAAGTAAAAAAATTGGAGCTTAAAAAAATTTAATTAAATATATATTTTATTAGGAAAAGAATATTTTTTAAAATTGAACTCTTGTTTTCACCATGCATATTGTGTGCACTCTTTCTCTACAGTGTGAGGGGCGGTATCGAAATATTCATTAGAAAAGGGGGCACCAGTTCGAAAAAGGTTGGGAATCTATGATCTACCTGTACCCGAGCACTAAAATTTTAAAATAAACTAATTAGCTATTTTGAAATAAGTTTTATCGGAATAAATGTTATATTTTCCCCTAGGCTATATACAAAAGAAAACACATATAATAATTAACTTAATTAATACTAATGGTGAGGATTTGATGAGAATAAGTGATTAAAAGTAAATATTTATCTCCTTATCACCCTAATGAATGAGTAACTTGCACGTGTCCTTAAAGTATATGTTCTTAACGACGGATATAAATTTAATGTCAGTTTAATTTATTACTTAAGATGTATAAGAAAAAGCATTGCAATATTTAGTTAACTGGAAATATAAAAATACACCAAACTCTGATATCTGATCTATATATTTATAGACCTGAGAAATCTTTCACAAACCCGCTGATTATGAAAACCTGATTTCAAATATCTTTAAGGCTTATCTTGAGTATAGGCACGGGATTTACGATACCGAACTTGCCCAAACGATCTTTTTCTTCTACCATAGAACTTGTCTTCTGGGTCTTCTGAGGTGAACGATCAGGGATATCCTTCCATTTTTTCCGTATTTTCGACCCTACGACTTTCCTCTTTCCTTTTCTTGCATTT
>BMAO01037118.1:0-46896 GCA_019973975.1 Trichonephila clavata
AATTCATTTGGTTATCTATTTTTTTTATCTTTTTATCACCGAAGGTTGTAGATGTTATATTTTTAGCCCCTTTTATCAAATGATATATTTTTGTAGCTTTGGTTCGTATTCAAAATTTTCGTAATCACTTCTCAAGAGATTTTATCACTAAGGACAGCATAATTAAACTTAAGAATGTTTTACACAAATACCTTAAAAAATAAAGAGGAGAAAAGTGAAAGTTGAAAGATTCTACAATTTTCGAGTTTCTATTGGATTAGAAGGCCAGCTGATGATAATTTAAAGCAGGTAAAGCCAGAAAGAAGTTTTATGAAAATTAATAAAAGTTAATGAGAATGGAAAGCAGTTATAATTTTACACTTTCTAAGATGCAAAGCCGAATAAACTGTAGATATGTCAACTAGAAAGGAGAGAAATACGCTATATATATAAGTTACAAACAATTGGAAATCGTGGCTCCATCTAGTGGCAGAGTAAAGAACTAAACTTTTCAACAAAAGTTTAAAAACAGAAAAACGAAATTAAAAGTCCAAAAGGAAATTTAAAACATGCCCTATTGAATTTTTTAACCCTATTCTTTAACACATGGAAAAATTTACGAATAATCTTCAAAAAGTTATGTGAATCGTTTGAAGTAAGAAATAATTGTTCGATCGCAGTTGTGACGTAATGGAGAATATTATGGCCTCCCTGCAAAGTCAGGTTTTGTGCCCCAAACCAGATCTTACAAGTGTCGAGTATTAGGCGTCAGTCAGGCTTTGGGCCCCTTAGAGCCCTGCCTCCCCCCGCCTCTGAGTCCACTCCCCTCTCAAAGTCAGGTTTTGGACCCCAAGTCGAATCTTATAATGGATTGTGTACTTGGCGTCAGACTTTGGGGCCTTAGTATCCTGGGCCCACCATGTTGCGGGGGTGTACGTTAAGACACTGGATCGTAGTCAGGTTAATTTTTAATAAACTTATAAATAAATATTCTACAACCGAGAAGAAGAGATACAAACCATGAGCAATAACACGAAGAATAAACAAAGTTTTCAGATGGACTAGAATGGGGCGTGACATAAACTTCCTTTTAGAAGAAGCTTATAAATATTCCTACATGTTTCAGCTGAGAAAATATTTGGATTAGTATTTGATTCACGCACAATATTTTTCAGCTGTCCTTTAATTAAAATAATGGGGGTAAAATGGGTGGTAAACTGGAATTCTGCCAATACTGAAAACTTAAAGATACCTCAGCTCAAGGAAATCACATTACTAAGATAAGAAACTGATTGCTCTGAGTACAAATCGGTCATACAGGTATAAATCAACGCTGAAATGTAAGAAACAGCATAGGAGAAGTTATTTTATTTTTCTAATAACTCTATTTTAAATTTATTTTGTTTATCTATTTTAGATAGTATTAAAATTTAGTCCACATTAATAATTTAGTTTCTTTTTTAGTTTATGCATTCGCACTGTTAAGAGTTTGTTTGTTTTTGCTTTTTTTCATTTTGTTGTATTTTCTTTTTTAATTTATTGTATATTCCTAAGTCATACAGGTTCAGTTACCTGCATTATACGGTTTTTAATTTTCGTTAAATTGGGTTATTTTTTTATTTTTTATTTTTTCTGATGCGTATTATTTTGAAGCCTATTTTATCTTTCTCGAGTTGTCTTAAAGTTATATGTATGGTTCAATATATATTTTGAATACTTTTCATCACAGTTTCGCCTATTTTATCTGTTTTAGATTATTTCAATTAATGTCGATTTCGTGATTTCTTTTGAGTTTAAAATTTTCTGATGTAGTATTTTGTTTGTTCATGGTAGTTTAATAAAAAAAAAATTAGCCCTTATTTTATGAGTTTTAGATTGTTTTGTCATTTAAACTAATGTTAGAATTTCTCTTTCCGTTTATAGCTGGTCCATATACACTTACAATTAGGATTATTTTCTTACGTATTGTGGTTTGTAATAATGCTTACTGATTGTTAGTATCATACACGGTTTATAATTTCTTATTCAGCCTAAGACTTTCTTAATATATACTTATACGTCGTGTATTAAGTGTTTATGATAGAGCTTCAGAAGATCTAGGTCTATTTTATCTGTTTAAGGAAAAACTCTTTGATTTATGTTAAAATTTCAGCCTTTTTCAGCTGAAGCTGCTTCACATCTATGTTTATATTTATTTTGGGAACTGATAAACGTTTTCTAAGATTATTTTTCTTTAATTTGTTTTTGCTTTTATTATTATTTGCTTATTTTTGCTGTTTGTAATAATGTATGTTGATTGCTTAGTTGAATAACTATTCTTTTGCAAGAGCTGCTTTTGGTGGCGCAAAACAAGCAGTCATTTATAAAACTGATATATTAAACTCTTTGATCTGTCAGGTATTCCTTCACATGTCTTGGAACACCATTTTGGTGTGCTCCAATAATTATTCTCAGAAAACTATACCGACCTTCCTCTAAACGAAATTATACTATTCGTTAAAAGAATTATACCCGATGTTACTATTGGTACTTTTCTTATTGAAAAGGTCACTGGCAAACATATTTTCGTGCTAAAAATTCCTATTCTATTGCAATCCAGTTTAAACAATATCAATTAATCTATCTCTGTTATGCTATATGCATCGGCAAAGCACAAAGACACTTTCTTTAATCAATGTAATTTTACCTGAGAAATGTTTGTTAACGTTACCCCATCATAAAACTTTATGTTGATTGTTCAAGAGTTGACAGTGTTTATATTTGTATATCCCAATTTCAATTAATCATTTGTTATAGTTGTGATATATGCATCGACAAAGCCCTTTCTTTAATCTATTGGACTTTACTTGAGAAATGTTTGCTAGCGTTACTCCATCAGAAAACTTTATGTTGATTGTTCAAGTGTTGGCAGTATATATGTACATTTGTATATCACAATTTCAATGAATGATTTGTAAGTGTTGTGCTGTATGCATCGACAAGGCTCAAAGAGATACTTTCTTCAAACCATTTGACTTTACCTGAGAAGTGTTTGCTGAAGTTACTGCCTCAGAAAACTTTATGTTGATTGTTTGAGAGTTAGACAATATATTTCTATATTTATCCATAATATGGACCATGGTTAGTGACTGATATTTTTTAAAAGTTGGGACGATCAATTTTGGATTTATTTTTTATCTGCATAGTTTCTGGATAAGTTCCAATGGTGTTTCTCGAAGTTTGCACGAAATTTTACTATAGGTCTTTGCCAACTTTCCTTAAAATTCAACATGAATACAATGTACCTATGTAAGGAGCATCCGTATCGTTTGAAATTTGAGCAAATGCAATCAGTTTTTTGGCAGTGTGTTAACAAGTAGTTAAAGTGTAACACGCATGTGCTTTAACACAGATGGATTCACTGTGTAGGCTGAGATTAATTACTAGTCTTAAAAACTTTTAGACACACACTCTGTATGCCAATTCTATTTCCTATTTCAGTTATATTCTTACTTTTGTTTATTACATTCATTTTATAACTTTTTGTTAAGAAATTTTTTTCTGTAATTACTATTTGAAAGGAAGACATGTATTATACAAAATTGTAACATTTTTATAATTGACACTGGGAGAATATAAACATTTTTACTTTATTTTGAAATTTGGATATTTTTGTAACTTAAAAAGCTAAAAAAATATACTGTTTGATGCAATGTAAATATTTATACATCATTCAAAACTATATTTGAGTCTAAACTCAGCCAAAATGGAATTTAGGTAATTTTAATATTTAATGTTTAGTTTAGTTTTAGTGTTACGTCATGAAGAATATTAATATATTGCAATTTTGTTTACTTGTGCAACCTTAAACCTTGGTTACCGCATCATAAAAATCTATCAGTGTGCTTACAATTACAAAATGTTCTTTTTAAACTATTATTTAGAGCCAGCATGTAATGACAGCATTTGTCTCCTATTAAATGAATGACGAATTTGTACAACAAATTTTAAAGAGTGACACTATATTTTGAAAGTTTTCCTGTCCACAGTCTAATATTGCTTTTTTTAGTATTACACCACTGATTGCAATATTTTATATGGCAAGAAGAACTGAATCCTGCTGAAAAATATATTGAGAGTTATCGTAAAACAGATAATTAATAGAAGGCAGATATTTTTTGCCAAGGATTGAATCGAAAAATATATTCTTTTTGTATTTAGCGAGCTTTCAGTTGCTTGTATCCGACCTATACCCAAATACAGGGTGGGGTGTGGGAACTTCTTCATTGAAAAAGCAATAAAACACACTACATGTTTTATTTGAGTTTTTTGTTATTTTCCGCCTACCACACACATCATTGGAAATTTGAATTTACACAGTTTTAAACACAATGTCTGTTAAATGTCATTCTCCATTAGCAACACACTGATATAGTCGATTTCGAAAATTTTGAGTCACCTTTTCAAGCATATCGACAGGGGATATAATCAATTTCGGCTCGGATGTGGTTTCTTCGGTCTTCCAGGGTCTTGGAGCGATCTTTGTAAATCAGCGACTGAAGAAAAGCTCACCGGAAGTAATCAGGTGAGCACGCAGGCCAGTTTACATCCCCTCACAGAGAGATCAGTCATTCGGGAAGGCTGCTCTTAAAATACCCATGGAAACCTGGAGGTGTGGGCTGTTGAAACATCTTGTAACCCCGCGTTGTCAAGATATCTTTCTTAGAAAGTGAACTGATTTGACACACAAATTCGTTCGACCTTTTCTGGCGTTCTAATGGTCTTCGGAGATCCTTTCTTTTCTTTGGAGAAATTCCCCGTTGTTCTAAAGGCATCATTCCTCATTAAAACACATTTCCGATAAGGAACGTCACCTCTTGGAGGAATATCGAAGTGAGGACGAAAGGCACATTGCACTGCAATCACCGACCGACCGTTAGAGAAATACGCCTCCAGGACAAAAAAAAAGTGCGCTGCTGCCTCGACTACAACATGTTTCAGACTGAGACGGGTGGGAGCACAAATATTCCACTCCACCCATTCCACTGAACCTCTAACCACGCCCCTTTCCCTCCCAATGAACATCACTAGAATATGTTCAAAAAAGGAAGTTCCCGCGCCCCATCCTGCATATGTGCGTTAGGGTGGATTGCCATTATATGGAGAGAAAAAATTATTAGTAATCAGAGCCTATTTATGCGAAAAAGATGTTCTTTGGTTTCGAGATAAGGTGAATAATAATTTAGAAAAAATAATTTCAAAATTCTTTTAATATTGCCAAAAAAAGAGAGAGATTGATTTTTTGGAAAAAAAAACGGAAAAAAGACTTAATTTTAGTTTGATGATCTTAGACTCAAAATAAAATTATGTTCTTATAATATATATAATCAAAAGTGATTATTAATCATTTGTATTGAGTAGCATAAAATACATATAGAACCTTTTGTAACCCGAAATCTATCTCTACCCTCACCGTCGAATGAGTCCGATCCAAGCTTTCTTCCTCCTTCCGCTTTGTCGTGCACTATGATTTTGACAGTGGGGGAAGGGGTTTATTTTAAATTTATACTGAAAAAAAAACTGAAATATTCCTGATGTTCTTTCCTTGTTACTATTTAGAATGCTTTACTCATCGCAATAAATATTTTTAAAAATATTAAACTACTTGTTTTTTCTTTAATAAAAATTACTTTGTGTGACTTTTTACAATAAAAAAAAAGTTGAAATATCTAAACTTCATTCCTCTTGTGACAGTTCTTAACATTAAAATTAATTTTTTAATTCATCCCCCCCTCCCCATCCCTTCTTCTATGCATTAGAGAACATTTTCTGCGTATAGGTAGGTTTGAAGTTCTGAAAAAAAAATTCGATCCACCTTAACGTTTGTTTCATTATGTTTGATATTCGGCTCAATTTAATATCAGGTATAACTATTCACCTGTTCAACGTCATAGGTCATAACGAATTAAACCACATTTCTTTCTACTTGCCTTCCATTTTCAGTATATCAAATACCACTCTGTCGAGTATGAAAGAATCTTTGCTCTCTCTCTGTGAGTGCTCAAGCTTAATACTTTGCATTATTGTTTATATTTTAAAAATAATTATATGTTATGTTATTATTACTTAAATGCAAAAACAATTTCTAAAAAGGCTAACATCAGTATTTGAATTTATATAGTACACAAAAACATTTTTTTTTTTGTTGAACAAGCATAATGAAAAATAAAACTCCATTTCAAAGAACAAATTTAACTAGCACACATTATAGCTCATAATATATAGGTGCTTTGATAGTTGCTTAGGAACTATTAATTACATTTCGCATTCCAATAATTATATACAGTGGGTACAAAAAGTATTTGCACACATACATTTTTGTTTACAATTAATAAGAAAATGCATTAAGAAATACAAAAATTGGCATTTTAAAAATAAAATAAGCCTATTCATTTAAATTAATTACAAAAAATACAATAATATTAATAAAAAACATTTTTTGCAACAATATTAAAATATCTTATGTCAAAAAAGTATTTGCACACTCAACTCAACTTTAGCAAATTTGCATTTTTTGCTAATTATATTTGACAGTCATCCCGCAGTAAATAACATACGTAAGACTACTATAAAAGGCGGTATTGTCGAAACTTTATCAGTTGATTGTCGATTTCAAATTGTTATGGCACTTAAGAAATCTGAATTGCCGATTTCGTTGCGAGAAAAAATAGTTTCTCTACGTGAAAATGACCTAAGTTATCGAGAAATAGGTAAAAAATTAAATGTTTGCTTCTCTACTGTTCGGTATGTTATAAAACGTCATAAAGAAAGAGGATCTACATCAAATAACTTGCGCTCTGGATGCACAAAAAAACTTTCACTGCGAATTAAGCGAAAAATCATAAGAGAAGCATCAAAAAATCCATTTGTTAGTGCAGTTACATTAGCCAATGATGTCGCTTCAACATCTGGAGCTCAAATCTGTGCCCAAAGTGTTCGAAATGTCCTGCATGATGCACAAATTTATGGGAGATCCCCAAGGAGAAAAAACCTCTCATGACTGAACGAAATAGACTGAAGAGACTTGAATTCGCTAAGGAATATATCAATAAGCCAATTGATTTCTGGAAAAATGTCATATTCTCCGACGAGAGTAATTTCAATATCTTTAAATCATATGTCAGGAAATTAGTTTGGAGAAAACCTTGTACTGCTTTTCATACCAAAAATGTGTTAACTACAGTTAAACATGGAGGAGGTTCTGATATGATTTGGGGGTGCATGGCTACCAAAGGAGTTGGTAATTTGTGTTTCAGTGATGGGAATATGACAGCTCGAACCTAAATTGATGTGTTGCGAGATAACTTGCCACAAAGTGCAATAAAATTGGGTATCAGTAATTCGTACTATTTTCCGCAAGACAATGATCCCAAGCACACTGCCGGTATAACATGCATGTGGTTGCTTTATCATGTACCCAGAAAACTTGCCACTCCACCACAATCACCAGACTTAAATCCTTTGGAAAATTTGTGGAATTCTGTGGATTTAAAAATAAGAAAAAGGAAGATTTCAAGCAAATCTCTGCCCTTAAACAATCCCTTATTGAAGAGTTGTCGAATACTGACCCTATTGTGTTACAGAAAATTTAATTAAATCAATGCCAGCAAGATTACAAGCAGTAATAGATGCTAAAGGAATGCATACTAAATATTAGTTATTTGAAATTTGCTTAAATATTTTATTTCTTTTGTATTCATGTAGGTGTGCAAATATTTTTTGACACGAGATATTTTAATTTTGTTACAAAAAAGCATTGTTATATATATTATTGTAATTGTCCTGTTTGTTTTGGATGATTAAACTTATTCTGATTTGGCAATACCAATTTTTTTATTTCTTAATGCTTCTTTTTATGAATTGCAAACAAAAATGTAGGTGTGCAAATACTTTTTTTTACCCACTGTAAACTCTTCAAAGCTGTGTTTTTAGAATAAATGTAATGAAACTGAAATAATAAAGGTCATCTAAATATGGTTTATCATTTCCATTTATAATTAAATTTATTTTAAATGATGCACACATATTTGCGTTGCATAAAATAACTTATATTTCGATACAAAGCATATAGTTAAAAACAATATTAAAAAAAGAGAATTAATTTGACTAAAATTTTTTTTAGCCAAGATTTTTAATCCGTTCAAAATACTACATTATATTTTGTACACTAATATTTCCATATTCTGTTTCAGAACAAATGTAGAGTAAAAATTTCTTTCTATTTGTTGCTATACAAGTTACAGAATGATTTCAAGTGTGCTGTTATTTAGCTTTTCTGCAATACTCTTGTCGTCGGATCTTACAAATGCCAGGTCTTCTGATAATGGTAATAAAAATGATTTATTTTTTAATTCTATGAAAAGTAAACTTTAAACAGTATTTTGCATTGTTGTAAATTCCTTTTTGTTTTATTTTGATCAAAAGAAATGTTATATGTATGTAGCAGTAAATAAATTAAAAAGAAGACTAATAAATCCTAAAACATCTTAAGATCAGACCGAAAGAACCAAGAACATGGAACCATGACAAACCAAAAAAGAGAAATTTAGCTAGAGTGGGAAAAAACTATTATGATTTCCCGAGCTGTCACTGGTTTAGGAAAGTGAAACAGGGTTAAACAGTGTTTTGTGATATATATATATATATATATATATACATGTGTCCATAAATTAAGAGTAATGCAAGTTCATGCACAGAAAGTGACAGAAGCAAGACAAATGTAACTTAATTATATAGCCTTTTTATTAAACAAAGGTAAGGAGCAAAAAAAAAATGCTATATTTTTGATGTCATTAATAAAAATTGCGATTTTCGCACCCTGGAGCAAATTACAAAAAAAGGGCCTATTTACAAAAACCGATATTACATGCTTGGTATGATGGTTAATACAAACGATGGTCTCCCAGACGATGCAATACAATCCGTACAACGCCTAGCATGCCAAATATCAAGTTATCGATCTGATCTTGGAGAATATTATACCACTCATCAAGCAATGCTCTCCAAAGGTCCGGTAGACTTGTAAGAGATGGTTGACGGGCTGCAACTCGTCGGCAAAGTATGTCCTACGCATGGTCTACTGGATTTCATCCGGTAAAAGTGCTGGCCAGTCCATACGGATGATATCCTCCGATTGAAGGCAGTCATTTATAATGTTTGCCCGGTGAGGACGGGTATTGCCATGCATAAACACAAGTTTTGCGCACATGGTGCCCCGAAAAAACGTGTAAATGTTGCTCCAGAATGATGTTCCGATAGATGTGACTTACCTTGTTTCCAATTTGAATATTCAGGTCAGTTCTGGAACACAGAATAATCCCTCCTCAATCCCGCACCATCGAAACGGTGTCGTTCAGTTATGCTCTCTTGGTGGTAACGTGTACCTAGCGCTCTCTATGTGAAAGTCCGGTGAGAATCAGACTGCAAGCTAAACCTGTACTCGTCGGAAAACATCACACAAGCCCACTGTTGCAGTGTCCACAATGAATGTTCTCTACTCCAGGCTAACAGCAGGCTACAGTGGTTGCAGTAAGTGGAACACATCTGACATATCTACAACCATACAGACCAATCTGCCCTAAGTGTCTGCAAACCGTTTGTCTTGAAACTGTCTTACCGGTGGGTGAAGAGGTCTGACGAAACAGGTCAGATGCTGTGCTCCGTCTGTTTCTTTTGGCAGTAACTGCCAAATACCGGTCTTCATTCGGCGTTGTAACTCGAAGGCGACCTTTGCTGTATCATTTACTCACATTACCATCATCTTGGAATCGTTTCCAAATAGTCGAGTTGACACTCTAGACAATTCCAAGTTCCTCGGATACTTTCAGCTGGGTACACTCACATTCCAGACGGCCGATAATTCTACCTAGTAAAACATCATCCAAATGCGTCTTTAATGTCATAACTATGTGGTTAATGCACTGAAGGGCTTTAAAGCGCTTGTGAACAATTTTACTTCTTTGCAATATTCCTTATATATATCCCTCTTACATTCTCGTCATTGTAACGTACTATCAATGTCATCTGGTGGCTTCATGGAAATTGCGTATGATTCTTGAAGATGTTTGAGTTATTTTACAGATGATATGTTTATCTATATATATTTATTTTAGAGTACGATTTCAACGTGACTCAGAATTATTCTGAATTTATAGACATGAGTATATATATAGTCAAACTCCTGTACAATAGAAAGATGAATAATCAATAATCATCAAAACTGAAAAAAACCGAACTTGTATAATAAATCAGACAATAAGATTTTTGAAAGAATATATTAGAAATTATAAAAATGATAAAATTTAAAAATATATAAATATATATAGATGCTACAGTATTATAAACATTGCTGACTTAGGACAGTTTATATACATAAAATTATTTACATTAAAGTGGGTTGAACCTGTTATTTGGACAGTCAACCTTCCCCTTTCTGTTAATAATACTGAGCAAAGACCTATTGAAAATAATGGATAGAATATCTAAATCCATTACAAGAAAAAGTAAATTCTCTTTCTTAGTCCTTCTCTTTCTTTAATTTGTTGTTCTCTTCTTACAGAGAGTAGTTTAGCTTTTTCAAATATTCAATTTATTCCTCTAGATTTTTTGCTTCCTTTAGTTTCAAACATTCTGAATATTTTTCTTTTTTTCACAATTTTCATTACTTACAGAGTGAGAAAGATAAACTACAGAGGTGGTGTCATCACAAACATTAGCAGTGTTTACTAAGAAGTCATAATCAAATTTGCTGCACTGGCGAAAGCCCTTTTATCAAATGTAAACTGATTCGTTGTAAAAAGTCAAACCCAATGATCACATTAAGGAGAAATACATCAGCATTTAGGATATGGATTGTTATAGGTAGATTATTACTTTGATTGTTACGCTGTCATGAAAGTAACCCATTCTTTGAACTTTATGTTTGACAATACCAAAAAAGTTTTTTGGGAAGGGTACAAAGAAGGAGAACCAATTGTTAGATATGTTTTCTTATTTATAATAGTGTCTTGTGCACCAGTGTTATAAAGAGCAGTGATCTTTATTTCTGTAAGTCAAATTTCCACATGCATATTGTTTGCAGAAAATTGTCCTGATGATTGTAACATTGAAGAAGAGTCCTATCAGAAAGGTCATCAAATTTATGGTTTGAAGTTGAATTGTTTTGGTTCCGTAGGCAATCAGAATGCACGTGGTCAAAATTATTGCAACCATAACATTGTTTCCCATGTGGTTTATTGGTACATTTTTTACTATTAATTCATTTTAAACCACAAGGATAACAAACTAATTGAGAGTTTGGAGAATGCTTTCGTTCAAATTTCGTATCACGAGGGGGATCATCAAGTTTTCTTTCATTGAGGTACCTAACATTTCTTGAAGAATCAAACGGTTTCTCAAAAGTTTTAAATATTTTCTTAAATTCAGAGATTGATTTGCAACCATTCAAGATATTTTTTTTGATGAATCAAGGATCCCGTTGATAACATACACAGTGAGCCATAACGTATCGAGACAACTTTTGTAGGCTAAATATCGTATTGCTTAAAAGTATACTTGTAAAGTCTCAGATAGTTTCAAACGTCTGGATTCTATCAATTGATGTAATTGAATGTTATTGATTTTTTCCCGAAAAATCGTCTAATAAATATTGTTTCATTTAATTCCAATAAGTAATGTCTCGAATCGATCAATGTAATGTCAATACCGGATCTGACAAAAAAATTTTAACAAAAATTACACGATGAATTGGATTTGTTATTTTGTACAAACTTAAAATTTCTTCAACATCAGTGATTAAAGTTTCAAAGCGGATATAATCCCAAGACGAAGATTATTTTACTAAATCAACAATATCTTTTAAACTAAATGCCTGAAAAGATTTTATAGTTCATTCAAAAGTATTTTCAGCTGAGTCTTACGATTACAGACTTGCGGTTTTCAATTCGTGTTTCAGAATGACCTATTTTTGTTCTGCAACGGGTTAGTTGGGTATCCTTATTTGAGTTTCCTGGTTCAAGATCAACGTTTTCGCAGAAATAAGTTTCTTCCGTTTGCATAAGGCACAGATCACACAAACTTTTCAAAATGATATCCAATTTCTCTGCATCAATAAAGAATTCTAAATCTAACACTGTATATATTGAAATAAAGTCTTTAAGAGAATATTCAGAAAGGATTTTTTTCTTTGGTTAAATCTTGAAGGCGGTTCGAAAACCTGAAATTTGTTGTAACCTAGAGCGATTCAATCTGTCGCCTTCGTTAAGATTAACCGATGCATCATTAAATATTAACCGATACAAAACTTTATATGATTCGTACTTATAGTTTTTAGAGACTGGCAATTTTTGAAAACTTTTATTATTTTCTATAATTTTAAGCAACTAAAATATAAGTATTCAATCATCAAATATACACATTTAATATTTACTTTGTTATAAACACTCAATAGAAATTAAAAATTAACATCAAAAACTTTAAAAGTTTCTTCTTTTAATAACACTCTCTACTCCATGACAGTAACATGTATACCAAGTATCAAGTCTTTAGGTCTAATATTTCCAGTAATATCATGAGTGAGTAGATTTCTCCTTCATTCTAATAGATATTACACTGCTGACCACACAAAATGCAACACCCTGAAGGAAGCATGCAAACCATGTGAACATTACATCATGCGTAGATGTAGCGTAGACGCACATCACAGGGGACCGTGGAGCCCCCTCAAGCGCTATATAAGAGGAGAACAGATTGGCGATTTATAGTACGGCAATTTTTCTTTAGAACTTTTTTTTTTGCGTAAGCTGTTAACCTTTGCCTTGTGGAAGACATCGAGCGTCTTTTGACTAAGTTTCTGAATTCGACAGAGGTAGAATAGTAGCCTGCAGGGATTCCGGATTATTCTTCAGAAAAATTAGTCAACATGTTGAGCGAAACCAAGTAGCTGTCATGCGGATCTGTCATCACTGGATGCAGGAGGAAACGACGGATCGACGGGGTCGATCATACCCACCTCGTTGCATTACTGCCCGTGATGACAGGGAGATTGTGCGCATGACAAAGATGAATCCTGCAGCCGCATCCTGAACCATAGGACAACAGATTAAGTCTGTTACGCATCATTCAGTCTCTTACCATTAGAAGCATTACAGCATAATAGAATGTTCCCAAGGTGTCCATTGCTTCCTTTAAACTTGACTGGAAACAACAGGTGTTTGCGCCGACAATGTTGCGATGAACGGCGGACATGGACAACGGAATGTAACGGCATTGTATTTACTTACGAATACCTCTTCTGCCTGCAACATCACGATAGTTGGATTCGCGTTTGGAGACACCGTGGACTGAGATGTTGCGTTATGCATCGTCACACTGGTCTTGCACCCAGTATTATAGTTTGGGGAGGTATCGGATTTCACTGTTGCATCCCTCTAGTACGCATTGCTAGTACACTGAACAGCCAGCACTACATCTCCCAGAACATATGCTATCAAAATAAAAAACAATTAAATATAAATAATTCTGGCTATCTTTTTAATCATTGAAAATAATAAAAAAGTAGAAAATAATTAGCATAATTTTATTCAAAATTTGTGTGAACAATTTCATTCACATACATTAATTTATATTAATAACTTAAAATGTAATAGCAAATTTAAGAAGGCATATTTACAGAATGATGAAAAATGCCTTAATTACTTGTCAGTTACTAACATAATATAATGCCATTTTTATACAAATTTTCACAAATATACAAATTGAAGTCCTTTTTTCTCTTTCTATTTTATTGAGTGGTTTGAAAAATTATTTCATTTTTAGTGAAAATGAAAGGCAATTTTCATATTGTGAATAAATGTTTTATAAAATTATATACTGTTTATTTTGGTCTAATACCTTTTTTCATCTTTCTGGTAGTATCATGATTTAAAACTAATAAAATTGTCCTTTGCTGGCAAAAAACTGATCTAGGTGATTTTTGACCTCCTCCTTTGAAGTAAAGGTTTTACCATCTAAAGTATTTTGTAGAGACTAGAAAATATAAATTATAATCAGAAGTTGCAAAATCTCGAGAATATGATAGTTGTGGCAGTATATATCATTCAAGCAGTTAAAGCTTCTAACGAGGTACCAAACTTTTATGAGGTCTCACATTATCTTGGCGGAACACTGAACCTTTTTCTGTTGATCAATTCTGGCATTTCTGTTTATGCGAATCATTCGGTATGTTCAGCTGATGACTTCAGAAATAGTTATTGTGTTGTCCGGTAAAACTAAAAAAAACGGATTTCTTTAAAATCCCACTTTAAAATAGCCTCATCTTTTTCTAATGAATTGTAGCTTTCGAAATGCTTCGACCCTGTTCATTCTTTTTACTCCATGATCTCTTGCGTTTGACATTGATAGACACTGCATATTTTTCATCTCTAGTGATTAAGTGCTTTCAAAAATTGATCATTTTGAAAAGTTTTGGAGTTTGAAAAGCAAACGACAGACATCAAAGCGATGACACAAATTTCTCTCCGTGAGAACATTAGAAACTCATATGTCGAGCTTTGAGGTTAAACCTAAGTTTTTCAAAAGGTCATGAACAATTGAATATGATATATTTAACCATTCAGAGATCTCACGAGTTGTTATTCGCCAGTTTACATCAATCAATGCCTTTGTTATGCCTTTATCAGCTTCAATTGACTTTCCGCATCGTAGTGCCTTTTCTACATCAAAGTAGCCGGATCGAAATTTTTTACACCAGCTTTGGCACTGATGTACTTTCAATACATTTACCATACACATCAACTTTTTTTGAAGTGAACACTTCTTTAGCGGGGTTGGGAACTTTTTGGTAGGGGAAAATCTTATAGGTTCGCGTCACCGACATGCTCTGTCTGGCGCCCGCGCAGTGTGCTGTTCGCCCTAGACACTTTTTGGATGGGTGAAATCTCGTGCGTTCGCGTCACCAACATGCTTATAGGAGTATATCTGTAGCTATACAGCTGACGTATAGTGCTGTGTATATCTTATAAGTGAAATTGAATGGATTTAATGAAAAGTTCAATGTGTACATACTGTGCATTGCTCGTTGCGATTCCGAGAATGGGCAATACATATTAATGGTTGCCGTTTATATTTCGTCTGGAAATTCTATGAGAGAGGTATAACAATTTCTATTCAAAAATTTGATGATTTATACAAAAGAAGGTTCTCAACTACTCGAAAAAAGATTTGGCGAAATATATATATATGATAGTGTACCGATGATTTTAAGTGGAGACTTCAATATTAACTTTGCAGATGATAAAAATCTACCACTAATTGAACTTCTAAATGAAACACTTAATTTAAAAATGTCCAATGATCAAAGATTCAGTACTACAAAATATAAAACGACGATCGATGCGGTTTTTACACCATACTTAGATAAATTTGAATCAAACATTTTCCTTTCTTACTTTAGTTACCATAAGCCTACTGTATCTTTTTCAGAACAAAATGAAATAATTGAAAGTACAAAAAGTCTAAGTATTGTTGAAATTAATGATGCAAACAATTAAAATAATGTTAAAAATCAAATACAAGTAAATACAAATACTATCCATAAATAATATGGTTGTACATTAATTGTTATTTCAATTGAATTTTTATTTATATTTTGTCATGTTTGATTGAATTGTTTGATTTTGTCATGATCATCCGTCATATATATGAACGATAAAAAAACCACTTAAACATGCATTTAGTTGTTGCTCGGAGTATCAATAGATGTGAAAGCCAAATTGATTGATTCAAACATTATGAAATTTCAAGTTTTAATTCTAAAGTTCTAAGTTTTCACTTCTATCGGCAGTTTCTATATAACTGCCATTTTTTTTTTTTTTTTTTTTTTGCTTGAACAGCATTTTTACCCTTTTGGTAGTAAAAAAGTAAAATATTCCGAAAATGCTGTTTTTCAATCTTCATATTTGAAAGAGAACCAACCAAAAAACTACAAGCAAGCCTTGCTATATCAGCTCTCAAAACATATAAGAATTATGCTTCATTAGTGGGAAGTTGGGTGCAAAAAAAAAAAAATGCAATTAAATCCTCGGTAGGGAAAAAATGAATTTTTGCCCCTAACAATCCAATAATAAAATGTCTTTCTCACTAAAGAAATTTAAAGCTAGGTATTTTCATTATTGCCATAAAAATCAAGTTATTTGTAAAATTTGGAAAGAAACCCTGAAAGAGAGTAATAAATTTATATTTCTTATAAATATAGCTTAAGATAATAAGCAATGTATAAAGTAAAAGCGAAGTAAAATACAAATAAATTTAAATTTATTGAATGCTGTGTGGATCAAATTCTTCGACTAATATAATTAAATCATCATACTTGATGCACAAAATTTTGTTTTAATAACTAAATTGAAACTCAATTTTCTTTAAAAAAAAACTGATTTATTTCCAATTAAGTCATGTAATCCTAAAATATGAATGCATAATTTTTGGTTTAATTTTTATTATCAACAGCTAAACAATATGTAAACAATGTCTTCGAGTCAAGAATTCCTGTTAATAAAAATGTGGCATAGCTATTTGAATCAGATAATTTTAAATATTGATTATTTTTTTTACGAAATGACCAAAAAAGAAAACTTATCTTTATCTCGTATAAATTCCAATTTGTTGAATAATTTATGTATTTTAATATTATCAAGCATTTTAATGGAAGAAATAAACAATACCCTGATTATTAATAAGGGACAACTAAAAAAATTCATACTTAAATCATTTAAGTAAACTTATGTATTACTTTTCATTAGTTTAATAAGAAAAAATGCAAAAATATTCAATTATATCTAATTTACTGAATTTATTTTACCAAAATTAAATTTAGGACAGCCTCTTATTTTGACGCCGTACATTGAGAATGGACAAATTGAGGAGGCTCGTTCTCTGAGCAAAGTTGGGAGATTACCCAGAGCGCGACGCAATTTTCCGAGTTACAGTGGTCTTTTTACAGTCAACAAAACATATGATAGTAATATGTTTTATTGGTTCTTTCCTGCCATGGTAAGCAATATTTTAAAAATCTTTTGCAAAAAAAAAATCATTGCATTGTATAGAGTCACATAGTATAAAATAATTCTATTTTTCCTTTTAAGTAAAAAAGGTAATAGAAGTAGCTTCAAGAATAAAGTATAACATTAAAACTCAGAACTAATACATATTGATAAAAGTAAATGAACTATAATCATTAGTATAATTTTTAAGTAAGTTGTATTTAAAATGGTAACAAAAATTTTATCTTTATTGTAATAGTACAATGAGCAAAAAGCAATGTAATCCTTTCTTCAGTTTTCTTAAGTCCCGCTTTAGTTTTGCACAATACACTCAAAATATTGAAGCATACTTGTTATTAAAACATCATAAAAATTTCATCTAATCATTAATTTATAAAAAGGCACATTATTTTAAAAATACCAGTAAATTTTGAAAAGGCATATTACCAGAAAAAAGATTTTTTTTTAAATAATAGGGACGCTCCTAAAATATGTTTCACCCTTCCTTTTTTTGAAAGGTAAGATAGTATACCAGGTAAAACAAACAATCAACACAATAAACTACATATGATGCTGGTTGACTGACGGGAGGAGCGTTATTGTCGAAATAATGACACATGCGCAGAACACCGAATAAGAGAGAATAGCAGCAGAAAGACGTGCCCAAAGCAACTTGATAAAAGAGCAAGGTGCAACTTCATGATATCATGGTTAAATGTTTTTAGTAATAAAGTTTCATAGTGTAGAAAAATGCAACTTATTTTCGGAACATCCTTCGTGTCTTCTCAGATCTTTACTTAAGTGATAGGTTCACGAAACAGTAATGTTGAAAATATGTATTTTTAAGGAACATTTATAAACATTTTACTGAATAAAAATCTCCAATTTTTTACTGAATATTCTTTGAGGTATATTACACACTTTAATCAGAGATTTTATGGATAAGGTGTATAGTTATTTTTAAAACGAATATTTTTTTGCACAAATCTGTCTTTTTTTTTCTTCAAAAACAGTGAAATTTCATGATGTTTAAAGCTATAAATTAAGTCAGAATACTTTTTTGAAAAATTCCCTCGATTAAAGTATGTATTAGAGTGTAATAATTAATTATGCAAAATTATAAGCTGTCAAAAGCAGTAGTTTAGGAACAAATGTTCCTTATATGGTAAAAAATGTTCGTTTTGAGAAAAATGGAATTTAGTAGACTTTGACAGGTGGTAAAACATTTTCAAAAAATTATTAAAAATACTTCTACTGCACGTAGAATGATAATTTTTGCATCATTAGAAGCGTAGAAATCCATATTTCATTAAAATGGAAAAGTGAAAAATGTGTTTGGGGCTGAAATTCATGAACCTACCCCCTTAATACAAGCAATGGTGGTTAACTCAGGTACTCCAAAAACAGGCATCCAATAAGCAACTATCTCGACCGTTTGGAGAAGAACAAGTGTAGCAAACGGGTACATTTATCAACATAATTTAGTAAAAAGTGGATTCCCTTGGATGATATTAATACTAATCAGAGCAACGAAACCTATCAGAGGAAAAAGGAAATTCAGGCATGGTTGAATTAGTGTACTAGGTTAGTTTTGCTCGATTTCATGCAATACATAAATGATGTCATCACGTACAGTCCGCCGTCATGGAAGACTGCACTTCAATGGTGTACCTAGTCCTGAGTGAGCCCTGTATCAAAATTCTTTGAAGGCCTTTGTTTGTTAGGGGGCCGTAGCATTTTGTGATTTTTGCTTATGCACTTGGG
This sequence comes from Trichonephila clavata, assembly GCA_019973975.1. NCBI lineage: Eukaryota > Metazoa > Arthropoda > Arachnida > Araneae > Nephilidae > Trichonephila > Trichonephila clavata. Next base: position 18,819 of record BMAO01037118.1, read on the forward strand.
GGCCCCTGTAGCTCGGGGGACCCGTATCATTGATACAGCGGTAGCTACGCCCCTGCTGTACGTATTGTTTTAGACAAGCTTAATAGTAGCTTTAATACGAGGATTATACAAGTTATACCCCTTTTTCCCTATTATCTTTCATCAGTATTGCCTTAAACTTTTTAAAAACATTTGTAGAATGATCATAATAAACAAGTAAAGAAAACAGTCACAATCGCACACAATTCAAAAGACTTGCATTTGAATTTCAAAATTTTTAAATGCAGCATCTTTTAACTGACCGAAGTCTGTAGAATCCGACAATTGGATTGCATTTAATTCGAGATAAGATGTCAGCAACTGTGTCTTCACTTTCAGGAATACTCCGAATGTCAGTGGTATAAACTGACTAAAATCCATTTTGATTTTCGAGCAACAATATTTATTAGCAAATATGTTGTTAAAACAAATTTACATACTCTTTCTGTCTGTCTCTCCCTCTTTCTCCCTCTCTTTTACTATCTGTCAGTCTCTCTTTATTTCTGTCTCTGTTTGACTGTCTCTCTCTCCATATCTCTGTCTTTCTCTATCTCTGTCTCTGTTTCCTCTATCTACCTCTGTCTCTAGTTCTTGTTCTCGGTGTCCCTCACTGTCTGGCTCACTTTCCTCGATTTCCCTCTCTATCTCTCCTCCCTTTTTCTTCCTTTCTCTGACTCTTTCTCCCTGCCTCCCCTCTATTTATCAAGATCAACCGCATGTGTCTATTTATAACAAATGATGCTCCTGTGCATTTTTACAACCATTACATCGATGGAACAAATCAACAAATCAAAACTTATCAAAAGCAGTCTCCAAACGGCACTACAACTTCATCTACATAAAACTATATGGAATTTACGTACGCTACATGATACAATCCACACATTCTAAATAAAAAATCACAGCTATTTAAACGCTAAATTTATTTTCAAGATTAAACTTTAAAGTAGTAGGTTATGTATGCTAATAATTGCTATTTTTTAGAACAAAGATAAAGAAGCACCTGTGATTCTATGGTTGGAAGGAGGGCCAGCAGTGTCTTCTCTTTACAGTCTCTTTGTCTTACATGGACCTTATATCATTCTTCAAGACATTTCTGCTGGGCTAAGACAGTATACATGGACCAAAGAATACAATGTGATATACGTAGACAATCCAGTTGGGGCTGGTTTCAGTTACACTGGGAGTGATGATGGATATGTTACAAATCAGGAAGAAGCGACTGATAATTTGTATGAATTTCTAGAGCAATTCTTCCAAGTGTATTATGAATACAGCAAGAATGACTTTTACGTTGTAGGAGAATCACTGGGAGGTATATTTTTTTTAAATATTCTTGTTTTAATTATTAAATTTGTGTTTAACAACATGCAATAAAGTAATACATAATAATATAGATATAAATAATATAGTTTTGTCTAAATTAACAGAATTAATAATAAAACGAGTATATTTTAAATTTTTTGTAGATTTTATTTAAATTTTTAAGTCATTCTACTAGTAAAGGAAATCAAAATTTCCTCTTAATTACAATGATATATTACTTAATTATTAAGAAGACACAGTACGATTCAATTGACAAAAATTGGTCGAAAAATCAAATATAATTTTTTGAGCCTAAATTATTTTTATATACTTTTCTATACTCTCACAAAGTTTGAAAACTCTAAAATTAAAAAACGCAGAGTTGTGATGACTTTTAATTTCGTTTTTATTCACATTACAATAGTAGATCAAAACTTTAAACTTAATTATCTCAGAAAAAGATAAAATAACTAGTTTGTCTTTATTTAAAATGCTAAGACTTTTTTTTCTATTTTGCCTAATACTTGGAAATTTTTTTTCACTTGTTGCTAATAGTAGATGGAACAAAAGTTGGTGTGCATTTTTCAATCAAAGCAAATCTTATTTTTTAAAAAAAATAATTGAATTTAGAATTTATAGATTTTTTAAGGAATTTTCAATAAACATTCATAAAAAGAAATATTATACGAATACCAATCATGTTATTACAATACTCATACCAACTTTTGTTATACATAGTTTGATGTACTTGTAAATCAGATTTCATATATGTTCGTCAAATTTTTGTAGGAGTAGCATTTTAAAATCACTTCATAAGTTTCAATTTTTTCCATTAAAAAATTAAATGGTTAGCTTTTTATGAAATTTTGAGCACGAAATCTGTTTTACATCATACATTCACATACGAACAGCCAAAAAATTATAAAAATCATTAAATTAAAAAATTTCGTGTAAATCGTACCATGTTCCCTTAATTATATATTTCTGGGAGTTCTTGAATTTTTTTTCTTTTGATGAGTGTTGTTTTCTTAAGACAATTCGCAAAGTACATTGCATTGCTATAGTAAATTACAAATATTGTTTATGCTTATATAATTCTGATGTTATTATTAAAATATAACTCACTAATTTCTCAAATTGTACTAATGCCAACGATCAAACTTAATAAAAAACTAAAAATTAAATACAATAAACAGCTAACAAACAATTATTATCTGGTAAGTAATATTTATAGATTTATAGAACAACTTCAAAACTTTAGCTGCCATTATAACAGTATAAGAAAATATGAAAACATCAGATTAACATGTGTGTTTCTCTAAAATTATTCAAGAAATTAAATGTATTCCATATTAAAATGGAATGATAGTTTCCTAACCCCTCCCCTTACCTTTTCTTTTTTAGCTTTCAACACACCAACATAGCCCAAAAAACTTCTTTAGTCCATTGAAAAAAAATTTTCTTCTTCTTAATATTACGTTTTAGAGAAAATTATTGAGTCAGATTTTTGTCAACTTTGTTTAAACATTTAAATTGCTACTTTTTTAATGTTCAGAAAAGGAAGTTAAAAAAATGTTAGTTTTGTTACTTAAAATTATTTTATATATAATATACAAAATTTGAATTTTTAATCTTAAACATTAAACAAAAAAAAAGAATTTATTGACATAATATCTCACTTTTTTAAATAATTTATTCTCATTAATAATATAGCACTTTCCTCACATACACGAAACGCTATGAATATTAATAAAAAATTGAAGTAAAAATTACATTCCTTTCATAAAAAATGTTTTCATTTGCACATAATGGATATTTACGTATTATAGTGTCCGCCAACTTCTCGAATGAAAGGACACCGCCAAATACCGAGATAGGTAGTCAATAAAGAAAAACTATTCACATGCTTGTTCAAACACAATCGTGCTCGAGCATACAAATTGGCGATGTCTTTTGATTTGGCGAAATTGGTCAACGCGGTAATACTCAAGTATCATAAAAGGTTTATATTCATTAATTTATAATATTTTTTCAGGAAAATTCGTGACTTCCATTGCTTATAGAATTCTGAAAACCGGACCACCTGCAGAAATCACCCTTAAAGGAGTAGGAATCGGAAATGGCCTAGTTGATCCGATATCCCAGATGAATTATAGCGATTACTTTTACCAATTAGGACTCGTAGATCGCAAACAGGAACGGGTAATCAAAAATATAACTGATCAAATTATTCAAAATATTGAAAATGAAAATTACGTGAAAGCGCGACTGTTGTTTAATGACATTTTTGGAGATATTCAAGGAAGGCCTGCTCCTCATTATCTCCAGCAATTCTCTGGTTATACATACCCATATTATCTCTTGGATTCCAAGGCTCCAAAGGACGTAACATACTATCCAGATTACGTTATGTTACCCAAGTTTAGAAAAGCAATCCATGTTGGAGGTTTAAATTTTGACAATGGAGAAAAAGCGAGAAACTATTTACTGGAAGATTTCATGCATTCTGTTAAACCTCAGCTAATTGAAGTGATGAACAATTATAAAGTAATTTTCTATAATGGTCAATTAGATCTTATTGTTCCTTACACTCTTACGGGGGATCTTCTGCAAAATATTGAATGGAAAGGGAGTGAGCAATATAAAGAAGCTGATCGAAAAATCTGGAGACTTAAAGATAAGGATGATATTGCTGGGTATGTGCATAACGTTGAAGATTACTTTTTCCGAGCTTTAGTCAGATCGTCTGGTCACATGGTAGCCCATGAACAGCCGGAATACTTTTTAGATTTAATTAACCGTTTCATAAAAGGGATACCATATGCTTAAAAAATGAATTAAAAAGGGGATTTGTGTACTTTTCTAACATACGAATTAAGAAATATGTGTTTTGTATTAAAAAATTGTACAATTTTATAACAGTCAATAAAAGCTCATTGCATATATTTGATTTTGCGTTTGCTTTTGTTTTTTTCTGAATTTCGATTAGCCTTAAACGTCCATCGGTGTCGTTTCAACACCATGATATAAAATATGTAAAATAATTTAAATGACTAGATAATGGCTAGGCTACTGTTCAGCAGGGTTTAGTTTTAGGACTTTTTAATATTATTTCATGTAATTATCAAATATTATAACCCTGTAAATCCGGGGTAAGCATCACGTCGATCGTGTTCGACCGGTGGACCGTTAAGACATTTTGGAGTGACCGCCTGAAGATTTTAGCAGTTAGTAATTATATACGGAAAATTCAAGATTGGCTGACAGTATGCACACTATATAAGTCTTTTACTGACTATAACAACGCAAAATATAACTTTATAAGAACATATTTTATTTTTGAATGTATTTTGAATTGCTTCACAATAAATGCATCATTTGATATAATTATATTTGTGGATATTACTATTAAGTTTGTATCTTGTGTTTTGCTTTAAACGTGGTTTTAAAAGTGTTGTTTTTTTTAGTTCTGTTGGTATATAAGTACATATTCCGCATTTATTACTGAGTTATAGAAATAGCCTTTTCCTTACCTCACCACACCTACGACATTGCGCGCTGGCGCACACAAAAATTTTCAAGCGGGAATGGGGTCGAGGGTCTACTATTCTCGTATCATACCCCAAAACGCAGCCAAACAATTTTTATTTTTGGTCGATTATTAGGAACAAAAAAAAAACAGCAAAGAATAAATTACTGAATAAATAATTATCACAATTTAATAAAAAAATTACTAATAATCAATAGTTAATGGCATTTGACGTACTATATACATGGATTATAATGAATCGGAAAAAAAATCAATGGCTATATATGAGGGAGGGCCCAGACTCGTGGACCCCACCCCGCCCTTGTGTACGCCACTAACACTGGAGGGACCACAACACCATTAAAATTTAAAAGTAGCCCGTATCCTGGAAAAGTCTGCCCACCCCTGCCGTAAATCATAAAAAACTAAAACAAAACAAATTACTGAATCTCTTAAAATAGAATAAACCTATAATATTCATAAATACTTGTATAATTCGCAAAATCGTAATTTTTGTGAGAATGCGAGATTTTTATCAGTATTTATCGTTTTTACGCATATGTTTTGTATATACCTCATTTGCACTGAATACAGTGATATTCAATGTTTCCTGTACATTTTCCGCAAACCATTTTCATGTAACAGACACAAATCTTTTTAAATTCATTTTCATTACACTCTTTAGTTTTGTGCTTTTTGCGTTTTAGGGAATTTGAAATTCATTTAAATTCAGTATTTACCTTATTTTTCAAATTGCATGCACTTACGTAATTTTAACGGAATAGCAGATAAGCAAATGTAGCTGATAACGAAACACTTAGACACCGCGATTTTAGTACATTTGACTAATTTCCGCTGGGGATCTAATAACACCGCATTCAAGGTCAAATAAATGTGCAATATTACTTCCGGAAGTTTGTTTTACTAATAGTATCTACTTAGTGAGCTATCTTTTGCTGAACGACAGCTATTTATAATGATAAATTGCCTTTGTGTTCAAGCGTACACCAGCGGACGTTCTAGGTATATTTAGTTGTGAGATCTCTCCTAATTAACTTAGAGCGACAAAACTCTTTCTATGTAATTACCATGGAAAACGATTAAAAGTCGCGAAATATTTCAAATTTCTGCAAAAATGCGGAAAGAGAAACAAACTAAAAAGGCTCCGGTGTCCAATCGACAACGACGGACGTTCTAATGTTAAACCATGAAACTAAGTTCGCTCTTACAAGAACCTAATACAGTCTTAAACATTTTTAATCTCGAGCCTATTTTATTGAAATAACAACTAAATATTCATTTTCTTACTGCAATTCATTTAAAATATGTGAAGCAAATATTTTGACAAATACATTTGGTATGGAACAAAATTCTTCATTTTAATAGTGTGATAAGTAGAGAAAAAGCATTAAGTGGGAACTAAAAAGTTATTTAAAAGTTTTTACCTCTTACGTCTTATAGAAATAACAATTTAACGGATGATCAATGTCCTAACCACAAGAATTTTTCCAATAAAATTAAAATTTCGAAATTCGCTTAAATTTTTTTTAAAAATAAGTTTTTAAGCGATTTTATAGCTAAATAGAGATATGATTCCTCTTTGCAAAAATTAATGTTTCCTCTCCAAAAAAGGCATACGTAACATCTAACTATGAACAAACACACGTGCAGCTTTGCTGCGGCTGAGAAATTCACTTGAGATTGTTCCGAAACGGTATGGGGAGTTGAGAGAGGGAGCCGAAACGAAAGTCAAGTCATGAATATCTTCTTCCGACACATACTGAAAGTCAGACACATACTATACTATTAATTTTTAGCATTCAGAAATCTTTTCCTACTCTTCTGTGAACTGTAAACATAATAACTGCATTGTGTTAAAAAGTATACCTTTACACGCCAATGTTCCATTTTTGGAACATTGAAATTTCAAAACCGATAGTAAAAAAAAAAATTATATCTTGCAGTCTATAGTTAAAATGATCATTTTTATAATTTGTTTTACCGAATAATAAAAATATTTTTTTAAATTTGAATTTTGCCCGATCAAAAGTTGAAAAAAAATGCATAATTTAGAATTTTTTTTTCTCAAGAGACTAATTACCTTTAGCAACAGTACTTCAATTTCAAAAAAATTAATCCACATTTTCTGTCTTCAAAAAAATTTTTATGGAACAATATGAATGAAATTGAATTTTTCAGAAAATTTCAAAATTGATGTTCTAATATTGGAACATTGGTATATAAAAGGTTAAATCCTCCGTTCTTTTGCCTCTTTCTCTGATATAAATTATACTTTTTTTATTTTCTAATCATTTACTTTTATCAAAGTAGTCATTATGTATGTAAAATTTCGTTTCATTTTGACGACCCCTTCTTGATGCGTTAATTTTTTTTTTTGTCCATGATTGTCTTTATGGTTGCATGTATATGTTTTTTAATTCTTTGTGTGGAATTACATTTGTTTTTCAAAAAAAAAATCATCGTAAAAAAATGTTTTCTCCAAATTTCTATTTTCGGTTTGGCAACACGGATTTGCTTACAGTCAACTTTAGATGTCTTATAATTTCCTTATAGACATCTAAACGTATTCTATCCTTTTCCGTAATTTTAAACAAAAAAGATGTAATTTTAGAATTTAGCTTTTTCAGACTAAATGATCTTGCTATATGGATAGGAGTGTGCAAGATGTACCGTTAAAGTGTACTGATATTCAGATGATGACTTAGTTCTAAGCTTAACTTACTTTGGCACCGACAACCTTCTGTGTGTCGTGATATCAACATCATATGGATTGTAGTCCACTAACTTGAGTAAGTGATACTAAAGCCTAGCCACCGCATTAAATTTATATATTTGTGTGTAACTTTTGCTTATGATTATTTCTTCTATGCTTTTGTGGTTTGTTAAAATGCATGTTGATTGCGTAATGGAGAGAGAGAGAGAGAGAGAGAACAACTATCTAACTTGGGCTTAAGTGTAGATTAGAGGAGGCCCTTTGGATTTGGCGATTTTTACCTAGATATCATAGTGAGATAACGAATTCATTCTGACACACTGTATAATTTAGCAACCCTTGATTTTTTATTAGTGGTCTTATGCAGATAAGGTCACATGTTGATTTTAATTAATTGCTATTTGGTCATTTAAAAAATTTGTGGATGCTTTTAATGAGGCAGACGATTTTCAAACTAACATTCCATCATTTATTTTTTAGTTTCCATTTTGCATTTAGATTTTGGCTGCGAAGAATTTTTTGAAATTTTCTGTGCAATTTGAAATTATTCGATATTTTTGTTTTTCGCCTTTTTTTTCCAACTTATCCTCACAAGTATGACTAAAAGGATTGATTTGCGTATTTTTTTAAATATGATTTTGAATTAAAGGGGAAATTGTCTGTAGTACATTGTGCATGGAAAACTAATTGTTTGCTGCAAATGCTGAATGTTCGGTGTGCAAGAAAGCTATGTGTTCGATTAAAAAGGATTCGAGTGATGAATATAGTTGGGAATGCCGAAAGAAAGGGAATGCGTATCGTATAAAAAGATCTGTAAGGATGAAACGCTGGTTAGAAGAAAGTAAGCTGAGAATGCGTGAGAATTTGATATTGACGAATATGCGGGTGTTAAAGTTGAACCGTGACTTCCTTTCTTTCGAACTTAATATTTCGAAGAAATCAGTCACGGATTGTATGAGATTTTGCTAAGAGATATGAAGGGAAATGTGTGAGAAAAAAATTTACCCTCCTTTAGAACTTTTCAGGTCGCAGGTAAGCCTTTTTTTTAATATTCAAATTTACGATATCCTTTTATTTAATAAAAAAAATACAATTTCTATATTTGTACGCATTACTGATAGCTTTATAAATATTTTTTTTTAATTACAATTGGTAAATTCTCGGAATGCCTAACGCTAAATTGTGTAGCTTGGCTATTGAATCCGGTCACCAAAAACGCCTATCGCTAAATGAAGTAGCTTGGCGACCGATTTCGGTCACTTAAAGACATTTACATCGCCAATCCCCATATTACACGTTAACCACTTTCCATAAAATGTTCTATTTTATTTTATTCCCTTGATTAATCTTAGCTGTACTATGAACATCAAAAAAGCCTGATTGCCTAAGCCTTTTTGCTGTCAATCAAACATTTTTACTTCCCCCATATTGTTCATTAAATTAATGTTGCTTTTAAAGAGTCAACAATGCAAAAACAATTGTACATATAGTGACCCACACAAAAAAGTATCCGTACACGTGCAATTTTCTATAAAATTTTATGTTTTTGACTATTAAAAATTAATATATCGGAATGGTAATTTTTATAATATTTACACCTCTTGTTCTTATTGAAATAACTAATCAATTTTTAAAGATGGGATAAATATTATTTTACAAAATGAATAATCAGAATCTACTAAAATATTACGCCACAGAAGTCTTTGTACACTTAAAAAAATCTCAAAATAGCTTTAAATAATGAATTTTTTTCTTATTTTATTATTTATTAAAATATGGTTTAGCATTCACAACAACTTTTAAATGTCTTGATATAGTTTTTATCAGTTTTTTTTTTCTGCATCGATGTTCCTCCATTCTTGGCTCATTGTTTTAACTTCATAATTTGCTATTATGTATCATGTTTTCTTACTTTAATTTTAAATTCTCACCAAATATGTTTTGCTGGGCTTTAATCAGTTGATTTGTTTTCAGAACTTTGGGACAGTTGTAGTGACACCAGAGGCTTAAGCTGAGAGCAGTGCTCATGGGATCATTATCATGCTTAAAAATAAAGTCGTCTCTAATATTCAAATTTTGTGCGGATAAATTCAAATTGTTGTTTAAAATATTTAAATAGAGTTTATAATTCACAATACTATCAAAAAATACTAAGTAACCTAATCCTGAAGCAGATTTACACCCCCACACAAGAACACTTTGTAATATTCTACGATATTCAATTGATGACGCTTGAATGATTTTTTAATGGTTTATTGGGTCACGATCACAGAACATAAAATTATACTACACTAAACACATTTAAAGTAAAAATAAAAAATCTCCCGAGTTTGTTGACAATTTTTGAGAAATAAAGCAAATTATTGGCCAGGGTGGTATCCAACACATCTGCCTCTGGGAGATACAAAAGCCTTCATGCAAAGCTCCCTGGTGGAGCTTACCGTCTTCTCTCGTTGAGAGACAATCACTGTAATCCAAATAACACACTAATCTCGCTGGCGGAGCTAAAAGGACATCTCTCGTCGAGAGGTCATCACCGAATAACTCCGGTGTGGCTCTCGCGCAGGTGCAGTACCTCGGATCAGTCGGCGTTGCCACCCGGAGTTTCCGAATGGGTCTGGAGTTCGTTACAACCTCTACCTTCATGCTTCACTGTTCCAAATAGATTCTTAGGATAAAGTTTCATTAAATTCAACATTTAAACAAAATTCAAAATTTTTTGGCTCTGACGGTCATATAAAAGTTTGGAAAAGAAAATTAAGGAACTCAGTAACAAGGATTTAATTGGAATAAGTGCACCTTCACCTGCATGCTTTAGCATGGAGCTTGAGCTGTTCTTGTGTGGGAGTGTATGTAAACTTCAGGATTAAGTAATTTGATATTTTTGATGGTATTGTGAATCATTAACTCTATTTAAATATTTTAAAGAACAATTTGAAATTATTAGCCAATAATTGGATATTTTAGGCGACTTAAAATTTTATCGAGATACTTACCCAAGCGCATTCCTTTCAACGCACACCTCTAGTGTCTCTATAACTTTTCCAAAATTCTGAAAACATCTCCTAAATCACCTCATTTCACCCCAGTGAAACATATTTGGTGAGAATTGTAATTTAAAGTAAAAAAAACGTGGTATATAAACTAAACTGTGAAGTAAAAACAATGATCCCAGAAGAATGAAGGCACATCGGTGCAGAAATTACAAAAAACTGATGAAATCAATGCCAAGAGGTTTAAAAATTGCTCTAGACGCTAAGAGATATTCACTAAAACTTCGTCACTAAATCTGGGAATGGAATCTGAAATTAATCGCCAGATGCGGAATGGGATCTGAAAATGGGAAATCATTAATCCTGATCAGGACAATGCAACAAAAATACTAAAATATTGTATTGTCATCGGTCCTGGACAAGTGAGCAAAACTTCGACTTAATCTGACCTTTTAAAGTGGGTAAAAATAGAGCTCAAAGATTCCGTTACTTACAAGAGAAGCTTATAAAAGGGTGTTAAAAAAACGAAATTTCTATTGAAAAAGAAAAAAGGATGCATTCCACATATTATCTAAAAGTATATGAGATGAAATAACGGCTTTATGTAAAAAATAATAAAAATTCTACTTGGTAAACTTATATATATATATATATATATATATATAAATTTGCATTGATATACTTAACGTTTATATGTTTAAGGTAAAAAAATTTATAAATTTAACATTAATATTAAATTCTTAAATTTTCGATAAGCAAATAAATAAAATCAAGAAGGCATTCAAATCGGAGAAGAGTGAATAAAAACTTTCAATTTAAGTTGGTGAGAATTTACTTATTTTCCCTATGTTGTAAGTAAATGCATTTATTACACGATAAAGTGAATTATAATTGTCACATATGCTATTCATGATAATTCAATGCGATTTGTTTCCTTCTTTTGTAAATATATTATCTAGTATTTAATTGCGATTCTGGGAGGATAAAAAAAATATGAAGATCCTGTGCAATTTCAAATGCTTTTCCATTCAGTTTAAAGTAGAATGATGATTAACTAGAAATGTCGTCAAAAATTACTGACAAAAATTAAATTTAATAGAATTTAAATTAGCTCCTAGAATTTGGTATTCTATCTGGTCATCACAATTGCAGCTGATTATCCGAATACGTAAAAATAAGTTTGCGTATTCAGACAACACTACACTGAACTAGCTAAGCTAACATTTCGTACTGCTATTTCTTTCACGTTTTAGACAGCCAATGAGAGCCATTGTGCACACTGCATTTAAACAACGAAATGAAAGGTTTATCTTGTTTTAATGGCGTTTTTTTTTAAATCAAAGTAACTAGTTTTATATTTATGCATAACACTTGTATATTAACCTGTTGTATTCAGCATCTGAGTAAAGCCTGGATGTTATTCAGAGCTGCCTGAAATAAGTACGATTGCAGAAAACACGTGATTACACGTGATTCTATGCCTATCGATGCTAGCGGTGGGCCTTTTGGACTATCAGATTTCAGCGGTATATGTATATACAGTCAACTCTCTATAACTCGAAGTTGAAGGGACCAGTGAAAAACTTCAAATTATGAAGAGAGAAGAAAAAAAAACTGCCAAAATTCACGAAGAGAAATTTTTTTTTACATATTTTCAAGTTTAAATATTTGAAAATAAGAAAAAATCAACTACTGTACATATATATGAAATTATTTTAAAGTACTTTTAAAAAGTACATATTATACAATATAAATATTATACACAAGTTAAAAGTCCTGTATTAAAAGAAAACATCTATGTATTAAAAACTTCTATTAAAAGAATACATACTGTTCATAATTTTTTTTGACGAAAAAAATCTGTTATCTTTTTTGCTTGTTTTAGGGCATTCAATCTAACTTTGTCAATAGATTTTTCTAAGATAAATGAAGCTTGAAAAACGTCCGCATCAACATGATTTTAAAGGAAAATTTTGTGTAATTTGTTTAGTGAAACTTTAGCTTCTGTTAGGGTTATCGGGGTCAACTCTGATGGTCATCAAAAGGGCTACGTTATAGGGGAGACAATCAGGGACAATACAACACAAAACATGTAAGCTCCAACCTGTTTGCTACAGGACTCTACATGATAGTGAGTGTTTGAATTATCGAGAGTTATATAAGATCACTTCGAAATATCGGGTATTGTATTCTAGCTAGCCACAGGCTTTACTTCGAAATATTGAGTATACCAAAACGTATTGTTTTAGTTCGAAATATCAAGAGTTTTTCTGGGGCTGAGCCTATACTTCGAATTAGCGAGACGTTCGTATTATAGCTGGTTTGAATTAGCGAGAGTCGACTGTGTGTATATATAAGTGACTTCTTTTATCGGAGCCTACGTAAACAAATGTGCATCAAGGTGATATGTATGAAATTCAGAGCCAAAGTCATGTTTATTATTTCATGGAAAAAGCAACACTATTTATTCCTCTGATTTTTGAATATTTTTATTTGTTTCTGTTACCAAAATATATATTTGAAATAATTGCAATAAGACTGAAAAAAGGTTGTAATTAGTAAAAATAATATTAATTTAAAAAGAGTCATCCACGAGCAGCTTTCGTTATAATTTAAAAACTGTCCATGATTAAATAATCAGAATAATCATCTGATTTTGGCAAGAGTTAAAGAAGTTTTGATCTTAGAGGCTACAAGAAGGAGAAAAAGAAATTCAGAGATTTATTATTTAGTCCTTTAAATACAATTAAAACCAGTTCCATAGCAGAAGAGAGACTCTTTTTCCGATATTTGGTAATGATGTGTACAAAATAAGTATAAGACTTGTTCATTCGTGTTTTCTGGTTTTTAAAGACATATTTTTTTATTAAACAAATAAAGGAGTAAATTTTTAAAGGCACATAATGACATAAGGGTTTCGAAATATCTGTCTGATCATCAGAAGTTTCTGCATTGGATGTGATATCAGATTCATCGGTAAGGGAACCAGGACATCTACGCATTCAAAAAAATGGATTTTTTTAAAATTTTAGTTTTGAAAGTGCATATTTTTCTGAATCTAAAAATGTTTTGTACTTATATGTTCGTTGATAAATTAACCTTAAAATATGAAAACAGTAATTGATAAAAATGTAAACAAACGACCACGCCTCCTCTGACACATTTTAAAAGACAGTTCCTCTTGTGTTTAATGCATATAAATCATTAAATTGTTTATACTAAAAAGGAACAAAACTATTTTTCTCTTTTTAATATCTATTTATTTTTCAAACTAGTTTTGCACGAGAAAAAAAGTAAAACATTCGAGAATTTCAATAAAGTTTTGAAAATCTCGAATGTCTTAAGGTTTTTTCAGAGAATTATACAATAATTTTATCAAAAAATTATTTGAATATGTTTTTTTCATTGTTTTATATATGTATGTGAAATATTTTGTATATTCAAGAAATATTTTTGTAAAAAATGATACGTAAATGAAAATATGTTTGATAAAATTATGTACACACATGTTTAGCTATAACAAAGGGAAAAAAATTTAATTTGAAATTACTTTTGTAATTCTAGAGAACGTTTAAACTATCCTTATGAGGTACATAAAAATAGGCTGGAAAATATTAGTCAATGGTAAGATACGAGAAAACAATGTTACTTTTAGTTTTTTCACTTTTCTCCAAAGCATAATTTTTGCCGTTAGGTACACTTTAAAAAGAACTATTGCACTATATAGTCCCAAATTTTTAATACTTTCATACAGGATAACTGTGTGCATATAGTGGACCTATTTTTTTTTAGTCCAAGTAGTACATTTTTTTAAAGTAAATAGTTTTATATATGAAAAATTGGAAAAATAAAAGTTTTTAAAATTAGAAATTTCTATAATTTTTTCGAAGGAACTATCTAAATATTTTACGAAAAAAATAGGTTTACTATATTTTTAAATTGCTTTATACATGCGCAAAAAATACTTTACATATTTAAGAGATACTTTTTTTTAAAAATGATACCTAAGCATAAGCATGTATTATGAGATCTCAAAAATTATGTCTAACTTAAATTAAATAAAAAAAATTAACTAAAAAATTATTTTTGTATTTCTGCAGAATGATTAAAATATCTTTATTAAGATCACAAAATTATCTAAACTGTATTGGAAACTTTTAAGGATATCTGTACCATAAACAAAGAGTCTTAATATTGGCATTTCACTCTTTCGAGCATGTCCTGGTACCCTTAATTCAATTCAAAGTCATTTATTACAAAAAAAGAAAAAGAAGTTGAAAAAGACCACTGAGCTCTGAAAGAATGATCTTTCGGATCCCCTATTCATTAGGACCACATTTACGATATGCCATGTATCCATGAACTCCAAAAATTGTAAAAAATGTCCAGCATATAGAGCCCAATGCACAATCTATGTTTCCATTTGTAAGTAATCAAAGTATTTTTTTTTTTTTGCAACACGTGTTCAAGGTAACATTATCTACCATAATGATGTATCGCATATTACACGTGATATTCTTCATACGTAAAAGACGAATTAAATAAGAGCAACAGCAGACACCACATAATAATATCCTTGTTTATACATTACAAAGCATTATTACTGTCTCTTGAGAATTCATCAAAATGCTGCCTATTAAAAATGCTAAATTGATTTTACACACATGCTTTTCTATGTATTTTAATAATACAGGTCGATTCGACCGATACAGATCAAATATAACTTGTTTTTCTTCGACGATTAAAAAAAAATTTTGAAACTTGTAAAACATTATATTTAAAGGAATGCATATTTCTCAGTAATACATATCTATTTAGAAAATCATATTTGAAATCTCTGTGAAAGTAATAAAGGATAAGTTTTAGAAATATATCGAATCGATCAATACAAAGTTTAACTAATTTAAAGCTAAAATTTCAAAATAATATATTTATAAATAGATAGATATAGATATATATTATTATCACAACCCACCCACCCATCAACACTCACTCACACACACACACAGACACACACATATATATACACTGGTGTGCAAAAATTAAGGACGAGACGGTTTTTTCAATATAACTTTGACAAAAGCATTCCAAATCAACACATTTAATACCGTAAGATCCCCAATACGTAAGGACATGAGTAATGTAAGCAACACTTACTAAAAGGAAATCAGAGGGATAAAAAGAAGCTTTATTGAAAAAGTAGCATGGAGCGCAATGCGACTGAAGGCCGAAACATCCCTGTGATGGGTGTCCAGCAAGAAATATCAGGTCTTTAGTAGGGATATGATCTCCCCTGACTGCTAGGCAGGTTTCACAGCGTCTGCCCATGCTGAGAATGAGGGTGCAATGAGTTGTTGAGGCATTGCTGCCCATTCATCTTGCAGCGCCAATCGAAGCTCCGGAATCGTTACTGGTGGTAAGGTACGAGCTGCCAAGCGTCTGCCTAGAAAATCCCATACATGCTCGATGGGATTGAGATCCGGAGATTGTGCCGGCCAATCCATACGTTCAATATCCTCACTCTCTAATAGCTGTTCGGCAGCTACTGTGCGATGACATGGTGCATTGTCGTCCATGAAAAGGAACTGCGGACCCATAGTGCCTCTAAAAAGACGCACATATGGAAGAAGAATCTCATTACAATAACGGGTCCCGTTGACTGAACCTGCGTCGAAGATGTGAAGGTCTGTACGACTACCAAGCATGATTCCTCCCCAAACGAGAACACCGCCACCTCCATACCTGTCCCTTTCAATGATGTTCGAGGGATGATTGCGGCTTCCCCGCTCTCTCCAGATGAGTATGCGATGAGAATCGCTACTCAGACTGAATCTGCTCTCATCTGTAAAGAGTACTCGTCCCCATTCATTGTCTCTCCAATTCCGGTATTCCCGGCACCACAGAGAACGCCTTCTCCGATGGGCAGGCGTTAGAGGTACACACCGTACAGGGCGTCGTGCAAACAGACCACCACCGTGCAGTCTTCTGGCCACGGTAAAACGCGATATCGGTCGTCCAGTCGTCTGTGTCGTGTGTCTAGCGATTTCTCCCGCTGTCTGCCGCCTGTTTCTTCTGGCCTGTAAGGCAATATACCGGTCATCTGCGGGTGTGGTTCCTCGTGGACGACCACTACTGAACCCCCGGATAGCTGTTCCTGTAGTTTGAAATTGTTTCCAAAGTCGTGAAACGATGCTGTGAGCAATTCCGAACTCTGCAGCCACACTTGTCACACTGCGACCTTCCTCCAACTTCCCAATGATTCGACCTCGGGTAAAAGCATCCAGATGTCGTCTAACAGATTGATTATTCGCCATTTCTCACTGAGGCAGCAACTCGGTGTGATTTTAACTGCTATACGGTGTGCAATCTCTTGGCCAGAAATACTCATCTTACACCGACAACATGCTTTACTACTCAGACACTCCCCCATTACGTCTACCTGCATATCTGCGCATGTGCTACCGTACATCACCTCACTTAATCTCCTGATTGGTCTTTCTGTCCGCTCTGCCTCTTCGTTCAGCTGATATGCTAATTTTTTGACTTCGTCCTTAATTTTTGCACACCAGTGTATATATATATATATATATATACTAGCTGCATGGCCCGGCGTTGCACGAGCTTTTACCGAGGGTACAACTTAATCCCTATGTTAATTTCCTCCTTTTTTCTGATGCTAGATTTTTTGTGTGGGTGTGACGCGTACGATGTGAGTGCATGGCCCGTGAGTGCGTGTCATGGCTTTCTAGTTTAACATTTTCAAATTACGAAATTTCACTACTATTTTAAATTTTGAAGTAAAATTACGGATTTTCTTAAATGTTCGACACCGATATTGATTCATTTTAGAAAAAAATCATAAAATATGCAAAATATCATTATTTTGTAAAAAAAAATTTTTTTTTAATTCTTTAAAAAAATAGATAGTTTTCGGCATTTTATTTTTTAAATTACTGATTCTAGATGATCAATGAACTTTTTAAAAATCATATTCATTTAAATGCATCAATATTTATTCATTTTAGAAGTAATCATAAAATAGGCAAAGTATTATTGTTTTGAAGGGGAAAAAATTCGAATCGTGACGAAATAAATGATGTTTGATATTTATAAATGTATTAAATCACTGATTTCAAAAGATAAAAGCATTAACTTTTTTAGTTTAGATGGTTTACTTATAATTATAAGAAATTCATACATAACGATTGAAAAATTTCGTTTAATGATTTACAGGAAACAATACAACTTTATTTTTAAAAAATATTTATTTAAAGAAATACATTTAAATGTATTGCAAATAAACTTATTTAAAATAATGATAACGGAGTAAAAATGCTATTAAATTTTTCACAAATATAATTAATGCAAAAATTCTTACCGTTACCTATTGCAACGATTGTTTATTTCTGTATTGCGTTGTTTTTGAGTGTTAGATTAAAAAAAAGTAAAAAGCCTTTATTTACACATTTACAGTAAAAAGTTCAAAAAGAAAATAACACAGTGTAATATAAATATATTTCAGAATATATCTTTATATTTTTTATGATATATTTTTCTTATATTCCACTGTTCTTCAATAAATCAATCTTTAAGAATAAAAAAAACTATCGGTTGTGATGCGTTATATGAATGAGCGTCCCGCCGCAAATAGCAATGTTATGAAGGAATTCCCCTTTTTCTGCACCAGTGAAAGACTCAAAGCTATCTCAACCTTTTCCGTCTTCCAAACAGAAAGTGAATGACCACGACGCAATTGAGAATTTTTTTTAAAGTTTTCATTTTAATTTTGAGAGCTTAACTTTCACGTTAAAGTTTTGAAATTTCACACATTAATTGCAAAATCAAAGTACTTTTAAATAAAAAATGTGCAAAAAAAATTGTTTAAATTACTTCTTGCAAAAACGGTATTTTACGAAAATCACAACATTTTTTTTAAATCCGTAATTTTTAAGCAAGTTTTTCAATTTTTACACAGAGAAGTTGGACAATATTATTCTACAAACGAAAAAAAGTTTCGTATGATTATTTTAATAAATGATGAAGTTATTTAATCTTGAGTTAAAATTTTGAGTATTTTTTAAAAAATCATAGAAAAAAATGTTTTAAGTATTTCATTTTTTAAATAACTGATTCAAAAAGCATGAACTTATTTAACAAAAAATATCGTATTAATAACACGAAAATAAAATCATACGCAACGATTTAGAAAAAGATTTTCATAAAAACGCAACGGTTTTAACTCGATTTTAAAAAAAAATCATAAAAAATTCAAAATATTATTTTTTTTGCAAAACAAATTATACTGTATCGTGGCGAAAAAAATGATCTTTCCGATTCTGTGATTTTTTTTTTGTCTGATTTAAAAAAAAATAGGATGATGGCTGTTTAAATAAAAAATGTCGAGAATACCAAAAAATTTCACCCTCTGTTCATTCACGACGCTAGGCGGGAAAAATAACGCGCAGGGTTAAGACAATTAAGCATTTTAAGGTTTTTAATTAATATCTTTTTAACTAATTACAATATCGGAATGAAAAATAGTTTACGTCCTATTCTCAGACCTACTGAAAATACACACAAAATTTCATAAGAATCGGCCACACCGTTTCGGAGGAGTTTGGTTACAAACACTGTGACACGAGAATTTTATATATATTAGATATATATATATATATATATATATATATATATATATATATGCAGTCGACTCTCGATAATTTGAAGTTGGAGAGACCAACGAAGAACTTCAAATTATCAAGAGGGTAGAAAAAATTCCAAAAATACACGAAAATAAATTTTTTTTCTAACACATTTAAATTAGAAATTATGTAATAAAAGAACAAGTATACATATGTAGCAAATTATTTTAAAATATTTTTAAAAAGTACACATTAAGCAGAAATTAAATGTTCTGTATTAAAAAAATGCATTTATGTATTAAAAATAATTATTAAAATACATATTGCACAAAATTAATCTTTTTTTTAACGAAAAAATCTTTATCTTTTCTTTTGTGTTTTATAGCTCCTCTTTTTTCACTTTTCACTCCGTCTTTCTTAATCTCTCGAACAGAACTCCTTCATACCCCTCCAAATCTCTTCCATTACTCATTGGAATTAAAATCGTTTCTTACCCGGTTCCCTCAGACACTGTCCGCCAACACCAGTGGTGCTTCAACTCAGGGTCCAGTCCGGCCCATTCCTTTTTTAGTGCCGTATACTATAAGTCACACAAATGAGCAGTAAATCGTCATGTCAATCCGACGCAAAATATACAATCCTACGCATTTCCTCTTCACAATTGTGGACCATCCTTTCTGAACACATGTGTTGCATGGCCATGTGTTAAACAAAAGATATGAATGGTTTACAACAGGTACCGTCGGTGTGTTGTCCACTTGAAGAAGGAAAGTAATAAAAAAAAATGTCTTTTCACCTGAGGAACTGAGAAACACAAAGAAGGGGGAGCACACAGATTCAAAGGGGCTACATAACAGCGGAGACAGGTAGAGACAATACAACACAAAACTAGTAAGCTCCAACCTGTTTGCTACAGGACTGTACATGATAATGTGTGTTCGAATTGTCGAGAGTTTTACTTGATAACTTCGAATTATCTCGTGTTGTAGTCTGAACAGCCTTAGATTTTACTGTAAAATATTGAGTGTACCAAAACGTATTGTTTTAGTTCGAAATATCAAGAGTTTTTCTGGGAACTGAGAACTACTTGGAATTAGCGAGAGGTTCATATTATCGAAGGTTTGAATTAGGGAGAGTCGACTCTGCTTCCACTTGATTTCTCAATGCGACTCGCTAAGCGCAAAACGTTTCTATTACATTTTATATCATAATAACTCTACATTTTAAACGCATCAGTTAGCAAAAATAAACAAAATATGTCCTTATAATTTACTGGAAAGTAATAGAAAAGCAATGTCATACTTTTTAATTTCAGTTCGATCACTTTTATTAATGATAACTGTCATTTCTGACAGGATGATTCGCGTTCAGTGTATGATATTTGAATAAAATGTCTTTGTTACCTTATTAGTTTTACTTAAAAAGGAGAAATACCTTACGTTAGTAATTTAAAAAATGTTATTGTGTGTGTGTATCTGTACAAAATATTATATAACAATCTAATCTTTCCTTACATTAAGTTGAGTTTCCAGGCTTTCATTTAAAATAAATTATAGTTTAAAAAACTAAAAAAAACCACGCTTTTATATTTAAATGAACTAAAAAGTAAAAACATAATTCTTAATATAAGAATAACTGTTTACTTTTTAGTTCGATTAACTATAAAAGCGTGTTTTTAAAAATTTTTAAACTATAACTTAATTATTTATTTTGGGCGATACTTTTTTCTATTTTTGTAATTTGGACAATGGATATTTCGGAAATTACTGGCGAGTACCAGGATTATGTTTTAAAAAGAGTATGAGAGTTCAGCGTTATAAATTATTATGGATTAATAAGTTTAGCAAATTCTCTCTTTTGGTCAATTTTATTTCAAAGCAAAAAAATTGGTAGGATATCACAAACTAAAGCGTAGCACTATTAAGATATCTGACTACTTGTGACCACTTTTTAAAAAAAATGGAGATATGAGGATTTTTTTGTGGTTTTTAGATTTGTTTAGTACATTTTAAAAAAAAATATGCTAAAATTAAGAAGATAAAAAGAAATTATTATCACTAAAATGTGTGGGAGTAAACTAGTAAAAATTTACAAAAAATAACACAAACGGGGCCCATTCTGTACCAAAAGTTTACGAACAAATTTTAATTTTCAATTCTGATGTGTTGCTATATTATTCATTTTTAAAATGACCTTCGGGATAAGAGATATTTTAATTTTTACAAAAACTAGATCACTTTATCTTAGTTATTATATGAAACTGCTTAATAAAATAACAGTGATTATATTAACATAAGGGCTGTAAATTTTGTAATAAACAGATCAGAAATCTGAAGTTTAAAACATTTCTAATATTATACAGAACATTCACAAAAAATTTTAGTCACTTATTTTCGAAACTTTTTTAGCTATCGCTAGCCTCGTTTTAGCATTCTCAAAAACAAAAACAAAATAGTGAAGCTTATAAAAACGTGTTAAAAATAAGAACGTAATTTATGGAAAGAAAAATAAATGCGCTGTGTTATTCAGCAATATTGCAAGTAGTAGTGAATAAAATATTTTTGCGATTAAATGTGGCTCATGTTATTTAATTTTAATTTCTAACAAACGTAATTGCAATTATGTGCAATAATCAAAAACCAAAATAATATAATTCGTATACAATTAAATTGAAATTATATTTTACTACTTTGAAAACTGAAATTATGGATGATTATTTGCGATTTGTTGTGAAGTTGAAATCTGAGAAAACGAAACAAAATTAATCTGCTGAAAATTTCAGTAAGGAAATGAAGGGAACAATTCTGAATACTTTTTTTTTTGGTAACAAATATCAAGTGACGCAGTATAACAATTGCAAAACTCAGACCTGCCAACCTTTTTATGTTCTCGTAACTCATTAGTTTTCTTGTTTATTCTTTTAAAATATATCTAAGCGCATTTTTAAAATAGCTTCGATCGCGCGTTTCAAGTATTGAAAAGTAAAAAAAAGTTGTATAAATCTGAAGTACAATGTTTAAAAAAAGTTTAACAAATTTATGCATTGAAATCTTATAAATTCAGAAAAACGCTTACACTTTTTCACGATAAATGTCAAAGCATAAAATATTTCTTTTTTCATTTATAGAATTTGATAATTTAAAGATAGGAATGAGTGAACATAAGACAAAAGAAGTTTAGTAATTAATAAAATACTCTCCGTAGCAAACTAAATCAAATATAAGAAGTTAAAAGCCAATAACAATTTTAAGATTATAATAACAAATAATTAAAACTCACAAATGGGTAAAAGATACTAAAAATAACAATAATTATGCAGATAATATTTTATAATGTTCTGCATTGTTTGGTTACATTTTGCGTGATAACTTTCATGTGTCATAATCGTTTATAATTTGTAAAGTTTCAGTAGTAAATTCTATTTTATTGAATTATTTTACTGTATTAATTGTTATTTTAAAATTTTTCTGTTACTTAAATTTTACCAACGTAACAAAATTATCCCACTCAAATCTTCTTTTTCACTTATTTTGCTTTCTGAGTTACAATGATATTGGTTACAATCAATATCTATTAAATATAGCGCATCAGTTTTTGTTATTTTTTTTTCATTTTTTACTCTTTCCTACGTTATTACAATTAAATACACTTATAAAACACTCTTATGCATTTTCCGCCTATTACACATTTTTACTGCGGAATCATTTAATTTTTTAACAAGTTATTTGAGAATCGAGATTTGGTTAATGAATAATTTTAACTTTTTCATGTTTTGCTATTAAATTACTTTTTTCTCAGATAAATTTGAAAATTTTATTATATTTTCACTAAACTGGAAAAAGTATTGGACTAAAAATAAATCATTATTTTTTTCAACCGATACTAGATGGCAGCATGTTTCAAATTATATGAGAATGAGTTTCATGACGAATTGAGAAAAATGCTTGAAATTTAGTCTATTTTACAAAACAATTACATACCTGAGTAATTATAAGTGATAAACACACACGCACACACATTGTACTGTTGAAGTTAAATTTGTTATAAATTTTAAGATATGATTATTCTGGTTTCTCGGAATGTCAAAGTTATTTCTATTCATACACTGTATATTTCGAAGAAGCGTAATACTCGTAAATTTCAAATTGATTTTTTCAAAATGTATGGACTAAATGTTGTGCATAAGTACTTATTTTTAGTACTTGACCAATGTTCAAAAACAAAACGAATTTTTTTTAACGAATGTCTAAAATTGGATTTATCAATATAAGCAACATCATATATCGCGCAGTTATAAAATTAATTAGCATTAAACACATATAAAATGTAGTATATTATTTCTGTAGTATATTATTTATACTTAGTATGCATATAATAGTGTTTAAATAAATATATTCATGCATTAGCATGTTATTTGAAATATTAGTGACAAATATTTTCTATCATAAAGGAGCTTTTAAATTTAAATTCTACAAATTTCATTTAAAATATATATATATTATTTTTTAAATGTAATATAAGACTTAGACAGTAAAAATATATATATCGGATATTTGCTAATTAAAACCAATTCATTGTGGAAGAGTTTTAGAAAATCCACTGAGAGAGAAGCATTCGTTATACTATAAATTTGCATATTATTTTTTCTCGGCCTGTTACTTTCCAAATTTTTATATTATAGTATATTTTGAAGAAATTTCACTCAAATTATTTTTAAAAGCAGTTATAGCTATTTTTGTTATAAGGTTCATTAACTGAATTTTTATTTGATTTTAAAGAAATTACTAAAATAAGCCTTAATATATTATAAATATAACTGACTTATATTATAATATTAAAACTAATATATATTCAATGCACAAGATAACCAGTTAGAAATAACTTTTAAGAGTGTACCCTACATAATACAAAAACTTATAGTAGCAAGCTGTTGCTCAATAAAATTCTGGTGCTGCTAGCTCAAATAATTTCATTTAATATACATATACAATGCTACTGAGAGCGTGTGTAAGAGTTAAAAACATTTAAATTAAAACACGTGATATTGGTGATAAGCAAAATATACTGCCTGCTTTTTACTCCAAGATCACTTTTGCAAGGATCACTTTTTTCAAGGAAGTTCACTTTTGCGAGATCAGAATTGATTTTTGAAAGTACAGCCTAGGAAGTCTAGAGCTACAAACGTGTCATTTAACCACATGGAGAGGCGCACATCCCCTACACTAATACATATCAAACCTTTTATTACAGCAGACACTGCATAAATTGTTGATTATTGAAGTCACTCTTTCAAGCAATACGAGGGCTTGACCTTGAAATTTTGAACCTCAGGGAAGTGACGAGAGTGACACTAGCAACCACTGGAAGATTGTTCAGCTTAGAACAATCCGTTTGACCAAATCCATATAAAATATATATATATATTACAGTCTTTTATATGGCATTTCTAATCAATTGAATTAGGTTCCCTTAGTTTTTATATACCACTCATCAAATTCCTCCTTCTGCTTCCACTCAAATTTCTTTCCCGAGTAGTAAATTTTTTCGAAGTTCTCCATCTATTTATTTTCCCCTCCTCATTTTAATCTGTGTTTCACATAAATATATTTATTTTGCTACAATAACCAAAGAATTTAAATAAAAAAAAATATCGCAGGCTGATTGCTAGGTGTACTTAAATTTGAAATTTTTAAAATTACCACAAGTACTCGCATTCAAATGGTATAATGTGATAATTAATTTTGGGGTAATGAATCTAAAGGCTTGTGAATAAATGGATTCGAATATCTTAAAACTAGGAATAAACTCCTTCACACACCAGTTTACCGGTACACTGTACAAGCTACCGAAAGCTAGCCGATACCAGTTTGCCCGTACGCTGTACGGGCACTGATATTTTCTTCTTTTTATCTTATATTTGCACATAATTTTAATTCTTATAGTGAGATTATAAGTTCTAGTGTGTTTTTAAGGTATGCAGTTTGTCATGATACTGAAATACTTCTCCTCCGGGAATTTCTTCATGGTGAAGGCGGGATTTTGCATTGATGGCAGAAATTTAGATTCTAGAAAATATTCGATAAAGAACAGGAATTGGAAAAGCAATGTGGAATTGGTTGATTAAAAACAAATGAAAATGAAAAGATAATACAAAAAACCCGATATTATCTATGTCCCCATTGCAATGTAAGACTGAGTATTACACTATGTTACATACATATATGCTATATATGCACATACACACAGAATTCTCACCCGTTTGTAAAAGAGGTACAAATATGAAGTTTTCTTGTAAGTATGATATAAATTATTTTAAGAAATATGAAACATTCTTCGTAGCATGTGTACTTATAAGAAAACATTCAGCGGCTTTTGTGTGTTCCTCAATTATAAAATTTTAAAAAAAAACTACGTGAAAACTTTAAAACTGAAAATTAAAATAAAGTTCTTCCATTTCCACATTCTGTTAAGTATTATTCTTAGTTATATGCGATAAAAAAATGTGTCTTTTTTTGAAACATTTTGGGCAAAAACATTAATCTCCCCAAAAAACCCGTTAAAGATAAAAACAATTTTGAGTTCAAAAAAATGTAGGAATACATTTCTAAACTACAAAGTCGGCTAAAAACCCTTTACCAAACATTAATATGGATTTAAATTAGTTTTAGCAATCACATAAACTATGGTCTGTAAAAATTATAATGTTATCACTTGAACGAGTTAAAATTGACTTCAAATGTAAGCTAACGTGTACTGTTCAAGTGATTGAAAGCTCAGATCCGACTCAAAATGCATGAGTTTGCAGCAAAACGTCCTTTAAATTTTGCTAATTTAACCTCTTAAATAGAGATTCTATAGCGGGATGTTGAAAATTGGTCATGGTTGTCTACTAGTGAGAATTTCGGGAGAAATCTTTATGAAAGCCTTTCTAGATGAGTTTCATGAGAACTTGCTATACGAATTTCAGAAGAAATCACGATATGAGAAATATACGATATTGGAATGAAGACCATTGATCAACCAACATAAAAGTAAGGTTTTCTATCTTGCAAAAGTAACAAAGAAATCCATGGCAGTGATGTGAGAGTAGAAGCATTGTGGATTCAAAAAAACC
The DNA here is from genome assembly GCA_019973975.1 of Trichonephila clavata. Lineage (NCBI taxonomy): Eukaryota > Metazoa > Arthropoda > Arachnida > Araneae > Nephilidae > Trichonephila > Trichonephila clavata. Next base: position 45,151 of record BMAO01037118.1, read on the forward strand.
AGACGAATAGAAAATTTTTCACTTGAGCAAGGAAAGGTTATTCCATAACGAGAAAACAGACATCTCATCCATACGGCAGAGGCAGCTTTATACAGTTTCATTTTGAGCATTTAAAATCATTGAAAAATTTATATAGGTGTGTTACTGTCTGCTTCAACAATTCGTCAACGTCAGCTGTACCATGGATTGCATGCATCCTAGAATTCATTTGCTCATTATTTGCTTCAAACAAACGTATCGGTATCTTCTACTTCTATCAGTTAATCGAGGTATATTGATTTGTTGTTTACCTCCAAATTTGCCTCGGCTTAATTTGTATACTGAATTTAACGTAGATGTGATTACTTGTATGTTAGATTCTATATTTGGGAACACCACCTTGCAAAATGCATTTTTCAACGTCATATTGTACACTGCTGGCCACCGTAAATGCAACACCCTGAAGGAAGCACGCAAATAACATGAAATTTACAACATGCATTTGCGGAGGTGAGATATGCAAATGATTAGAATTTCAGCTGCAGACACACATCACGCGCGCCTGTGGCGCCACCTCAAAGCGCTATTTAAGGCTTGGAGATTTCGACGATTTCAAGTTCGGCAATTGTGTTTTTCTTGTGGTTTTTTCAAAAAACGATCAGTTATGTCTCGTAAAAATCAGCGATCAGCTTTTGATCAAGTATCCGAGTTCGACAGAGGAAGGATAGTGGCCTATCGAGATTGTGGATTATCTTTCAGAAAAATTGGAAGTCATGTTGGACGAAACCAAACAACTGTAATGCGGATATGTGACCGTTGGACGCAGGAGAGTACGACGGATCGTCGTGGTCCATCGCATCTACCTCAGTGCACCATTTCACGTGAGGACAGGCAAATTGTGCGCATGGCAGTGACGGATCGCTCAGTCACATCACGAACCATAGCACAGAACATTGAGTCTGTAACGCATCATTCAGTGTCTGTGCTTACCATTGAACGCCGTTTACAGCAGAGTGGTCTGTCCGCAAGACGTCCATTGCTTGGTCGACCCTTCACGCAGAACCACAGACGTCTCCGCTGCCAATGGTGCAAAGAAAGAAGGATGCGGGCGGCAGAATGGAATGAAGTTGTCTTTACTGACGAGTCACGCATCTGTCTGCAACACCAGGATGGTCGGATTCGAGTCTGGAGACACCGTGGAAAGAGGATGCTGAACAGCTACATTATGCACCACCACATTGGTCCTGCATCAGGTATTATGGTATGGGGCGGTATTGGATATCACTTTCACACTCCTTTAGTACGCATTGCCGGTACTTTAAGCAGCCAGCGCTACATCTCCGTGGTGTTGGAGCCAGTTGTCCTTCCTTACCTTCAGGGCTTCGCCGCAGCTATATTTCAACAGGATAATCCACGACCACACGTGACACGCATTGTTCAAAGGTTCTTTGTCAATCACCAGATTGAATTGCTTCCCTGGCCGGCTCACTCTCCTGATATTTTGCCGATAGAAAACATGTGGTCCATGGTAGCTCAACGATTGACCCAGATTACACCCAGCTGCCCACAGATCAACTTTGGCAACGTGTGGAAGCTGCTTGGTCTGCTGTACCCCAAGAACACATCTAAAGTCTCTTTGAATCAATGCCGAGGCGTGTGGCAGCGGTGATCTCCAACAATGGCGGCTTCTTTGGCTACTGATTCTGGCAGGAACCACACTTCACAGAAGTCTATAAATTTGATCATTTGATACTTGGTCAATATGTT